>RXON01000923.1:0-58517 GCA_009667805.1 Leptobrachium leishanense | reverse complement strand
ATCATTCAGTTAACCCTGAACTGGGAAGGTGGCTACTTCCAGCCGTCTACTCAGGTACCGGCCCTCACATAGCCTGCCCCGAGTGAACCCGTGACGGGTTGCACGTAAGCTCTTTCCCCTCGCCTGAAAGATTTTTCTTCCAGTAAAGCCTCTTCCTCTCTGACAGCTCGGATCAGTTCCAGGTACTTCAGTTCTTGATTACCTGCTCTGCTTCTCAGCTGCAGCATCACTGGATCTAAAGGTTGAGAGCCCCTCAGGATCTGTTTTACATAGTTACATAGTTACATAGTTATATAGGCTGAAAAAAGACATGCGTCCATCAGGTTCAGCCTCTCCCACATAACCTACTGCTGTTGATCCAAAAGAAGGCAAAAAACCCAGTCTGAATGCTTGCCAATATGCAACATACTGGGAAAAAATTCCTTCTTGACCCCAGAATGGCAGTCAGATTTCTCCTTGGATCAAGAAGCTTTTACCCACATATTAAATATTATAACCCTTAATATTCTGTGTCTGCAGGAAGTCATCCAGTCGTTTTTTAAAAGTCTGTACAGACTCTGACCCAACCACCTCAACAGGCAGAGAATTCCACAGCTTTATTGTTCTAACCGTAAAATAACCCTTCCTATGCTTTAAGCTAAATTTTCTTTCTTCCAGTCTAAATGGATGACCCCTTGTCCTATGTATAGTCCTGTTAATGAATAGGTTATCAGACAATGGTTGATAATGGCCCCGTATATATTTATATAAGGTTATCAGATCCCCTCTAAGGCACCTTTTCTCTAAACTAACAGGTTTAAGCTTGTTAGTCTTTCCTCATAACTTAACCCTTCCATCCCCCTTATTAATTTAGTTGCCCGTCTCTGCACTTTTTCTAGCGATATAATATCTTTTTTTAAGACAGGTGCCCAAAATTGCAAGGCATATTCAAGGTGCGGCCTGACCATTGATTTATACAGAGGCAAAATTATGTTTTCATCCCGTGAGTGAACTCCCCTTTAATGCATGCCAATACTTTGCTGGCCTTGGCGGCTGCTGTTTGACATTGCACATTGTTACTTAGTTTGAAGTCTATGATTATTCCCAAATCCTTCTCCTGCTTGGATTTCCCTAACTCCGTACCATTTAGGGTATAAATTGCTTGTGTGTTCTTCACTCCAAAGTGCATAACTTTACATTTATCTAGATTAATTTCATCTGCCATTTAAGTGCCCAGTCCCCCAATCTATCTAAATCCCTCTGCAGCGAAGTAACATCCGGCTCACATTGTATTACTTTTCCTAGCTTTGTGTCATCTGCAAACACTGATACATGACTTTCAATGCCTATCTCAAGGTCATTTATAAATAAATTGAATAGTATTGGTCCTATAACAGACCCCTGAGGGACACCACTTACCACTGGTGTCCATCTTGAAAATGTACCATTTATGACCACTCTCTGTACCCTATCTTTTAGCCAGTTTTCTATCCAAGAACAAGTATTTTCATCTAGACCATTTTTTCTTAATTTAAATAGTAACCTTTTGTGTGGAACTGTGTCGAAAGCTTTGGCAAAATCTAAGTAAATCACATCCACTGCGACCCCCTGATCTATACTTCTACTTACTTCCTCATAGAACGTAATTAGGTTAGTCTGACATGATCTGTGTTTCATGAAACCATGCTGATTTTTGCCAATTACATTATACCTCCCAATAAATAAATTAGTAACCCCTCAAATACTTTCCCAGCCACAGATGTTAAGCTCACAGGTCTATAATTCCCAGGCACAAATTTTAAACCTTTCTTAAATATAGGGACCACGTCAGCTTTTCTCCAATCCTCTGGTACTATTCCTGAAAGAAAAGAATCTTGAAAGATTAAGAACAGAGGTTTACATATTTCAACACATAGCTCTCTTAGTACTCGCGGGTGAATTCCATCTGGCCCTGGGGCTTTATTAACATTCACATTGTTTAATTTTTAAAACCTTGTCCTGAGTCAACCAGTCACTTTGTATTAGTAAGTTTTTATTAATGAATTGCATGTCTCCTGTTATAGGTTTCTCTTTGATAAATACTGAAGAAAAATAATCATTTAAAATTTCTACTTTATCTTGATCTTCAGTTAACAATAGCCCTGACTCAGATTTTAGTGAACCTACATTTTCACTCTTGGGTTTTTTAGAATTATGTACCTAAAGAATCTTTTAGGGTTGGTCTTGCTCTCTTTGGCTATTTCTTTTTCATTTTCTAGTTTAGCCCATCTAATCGCATTTTTACATGCTTTATTGGCTGCCCTATATGCTTTATAGGATGCCTCAGATTTATCAGATTTAAAAACTTTAAATGCCTTCTTTTTATTTTTCATTTCCTTAGTTACTTTCCTACTAAGCCACATTGGTTTCAGTCTGTTTCTTTTATATTTATTAACCAGTGGAATATATTGTGACGTGTACTTTTCTAGTGTTAGTTTAAAGTTTTATTCGGATCTTATCCACTTCGGCCGGTTCGGCCCCTTTCTTGAGGAGTATCTGGTGCAGAATCTTATCTAGGCGCCTCATGTATTCGGTCATTCTCTCACCTTTCCGCTGGTAGGTGTGTTCATACTGATATACAAGCTCTGCGGCCTTTTCCGTTCGCCCAAAAACTTCTTCCAGAATGTTTAAATAATCTAAAGCAGTGCAGTCTTTCTTACTCAGTTTTAGGTTTCTCACCGCTTCTGACGCAGGTCCCTTTAAGCTCTCGGTGATCCTTTGCTTTTTCTGGGCCTCAGGGACGTCCCACTCATCCAGAGCCTGCATCGCCTGTTCTACCCATTCTTCAAAGGTTTCTTCTCCCGCCGGAGTTGGTACGTTTCCTGTAAAATTTCTCAACCGTCGATAACTGAAGTTAGTGTGCGGAGGGCTTGTTCTCTGACACTTAGCCAGCAAATCTCCAATAGCCACTATAAATTCAGGCCCGATCATGGCCAACGGACTGGGCGCGGGAACACTTGCGGATTCGCCACGTGGCGCACAAGGCTGAATCAGTTGGACTTCCACCTCATCGGTCAGCTTCATGCTCGCGCCCTGAAAACACACGGGAACACCCTTTCTCCACTCGAAAAGAACATACGTGTGAGAGGTATCTGGGTTCTCTTTAATGTCCAGGATTAACCCCCGATGATCTGGTGTCAGCGCGGCTACGGCCTGGCGAATCTGATCTTCGGCCCAAGTGTCTGCGGGAATATCCATGACTATACAACATTCTAACTGACTACTGTGCTCCTCACACCATTCGGCAACAGTATCTGGATCCATATTTAACCCTTTAGATGTGGTTTTTCCAGAGACTGGATCCTGGAAACGAGCCCCCACGTGTAGCGCTCACTCCCGAAGGAGCCGCTGAAATTGAACCTCGGGTCAGTCTCCCCGCACTAGGGAATAAATATACTCCAGCACCGTTGTGGATTTTATAAATTATATAGTTTACTTGAATAAATGGCATATAATGAATGACACGGTTTTCGTATATATATCTACAGTACTTCGTAATGCGGTAAACGCGCAGCGGAAAAGAAATACGAGGTTTCGTAATTCAAGAAAAGGCGCAACGGAAAAGAAATACGAGGTTTCGTAATTCGAGAAAACGCGCAGCGGAAAAGAAATAATGAAAAACGTATCTTTAACCCCTTCTTGTGATTGGGGAGTGAGTCCTGCACAGGTTAAGTCCCGGAATGTAAGTGTGTGTGTGTGTTGCGGTACCCGGGTACTATTCAACTGGCCAGTGAATTGCTTAAGAGATGTCTTCGACTAGTCAAGTTGGGGCCCTGTGGGTTTTGGAAACAAACAGCAGCGTGCTTTACTTGAGTTTTACAACGGCCTGGAAGGCCTCTCACCCATCCGCCAGATACTTGAGGCTCCGCTGACCCAGGACGTCTCTCCGCTCGATATTGACTGGGGTTACTTGCTTCTGGATCCGCTGTCTGGCTTTCTTCACCGGCCTCGACTTGTCCAGCTTACCGCCTGCTCTCTCTGTCCGATCGATCTGTGGTACTCCTCACTCGGGGTCCTCCGCTTCCTCTCTAGCCGCTTGGGTAATCTGGTGGATCACTGGGTCTTCTTCGGGAATACTGATAACCCGATCTGTGTCTCTGTTAGGCCACACCTGCGCTCCGGCCTGGTCACTATTACTCTCTGCAGCACTGTGTCTTGTCTCTCTCACTCCCTGGCGCGCTCTGCCAGCTCTCTCCACGAGGCTCAGGATGTAAGTGTCCCACCCACTTCCTGTGTCTGTTCCCAAAGCATGCCGGGAAATGTAGTCCCAATGTAATATTCAGTGTCTCACATTTCGCTTGTCTCCCTCCGGTGGCCAAAAATAGGTACTGCCACAATAAGGTTTTAAACACAGCGCTACAAAAGTTTTTACTTTTAATACATTGATTTCTCATGACTCTGATCGTGGCGATTTATGATTAACATTTGGAAGGGAAGCATAACAGACTTATCCAGGTTTATCTTATAGCCGGAGAGAGTGGAGAAATAGGGGGCAAATCATTCAACCCCGTCAGGGACTCCTCCGGGGTCGTGAAAGTCAGCAAGAGGTCATCTGCGTAAGCAGAGACCACATATGTCCTATGTCTCAGTGAGATACCCGACACCACCGGGGAAGACCTCAGAGGCATCAGAATGGTTCCAAGGTGAGGACGATTAATGATTAATATTCTGTCCCATTACCTTTGGTCCCTTAACAAGCGGGAGGCACATCTGCAAACTGCTGTAAGTCCTACACCGTTCACCTGAGTTGGATGTACATAACCTCAAATTAAAGCTGACAGTCTTCAGTTAAAGCACATTGTGTTTGTTTCATTCCAACTCCATTGTGGTGGCGTATAGAGCCAAAGATGTTAGAATTGTGTCGATGTCCCAATATTTCTGGACCTGACTGTTATATATTGTATGGGGCACCAACACAGAAAAACCATCTATTGTCACAAATAGGCTTTGGTCCAACTGTTATATGTAATCCATCGCCACTCCTACAAGTCTAAAATTGTGACACAGATAAGCGTGTATGTAATTTACTGTGTACCATCCCAGTACTGTTTTTGCTCTTTTAGTATGTGCTCTCTCTACATTTAATCAATCACCAACAGAGTGTTTTGGGGTTTGACTCCACCAACACATTCATGTTAAAGCTGCATTTATTTGGTACCCTCACTATACCTCACACATCCAATGCTCCAGGCCACGGTTGTTTGTGTACTTTCTCTCAGGTTGTTACCACTTTGCTGATACATTTTACAAGTACCCCGAACCACAGACCCACATATTGCCAATTTGCGGGATCCTGATTTGTTTTTTATACTGACAGACACAGGCAGACACTGACAGAGTCACAAACACACTCAGTAAAACTAACACAGATACACTCAGACTCTCAAGAACATACAGATATAAACACAGACACAGAGGCACTCACGGGTATACACTCACACAGGTGCTAACTGGTATTCAGTTCAGGCCTGGTCCAGTCTGAATCATATGTCCAGGTGGGAAGAGGGCTGAAACCCAAACACATGATTATAAACCCGAACTGTCCGGTGAGAACCGGCAAAGTGGCAACCCAACAGAAACGTCTTTTTTTTTTTAATTCTTTATTTAAAGATTTGAAAAGACACAAAGAAAGTCATGAAATCAGACTAACAGAAATACAGCCTCACAGGGCCAGCTAACCCTCTTAAGAATAAATCAGCGGAATAACTTAATTTAAGCTATAACAAGCGTGAAACAAAGTCCCAGGGTCCGACATATAGCAAGAAGGACACACATAAAAATTTGAAAGCAAGACTGTGGGGTCACTGAGACACTTAGATGCAGTACTTATCAAAAATATTCCGAGAAACTCTTTAACCTCCTCGAGTCACATTCCCGAGTGTGACTCGGGGTTAAATTTCACTACCGCGAACGGTAACCCCGAGCCACACTCGGGCTGGATACATACTCACCTCCTCCTGGCTCCCTCGCTGTCCCTGCAGTGTGATCGCGGTGAGCTGCTTCCTGGATGGCTCCCTGCGAGTCACATGATGCAGGGGGCTGGACGCAGCAAACTTCATTCATAATACTCACTGAGTACAAATGGCAAGGTTTATGAACGGCCACTAGGTGGCAGTACAGGATAAGAAATAGACCATACATCCTCTCACCCTTGTTCTCAGACAGATTTCAATGTTTTTTGTTGTATTTTATTGTACATAATTTATTTGCATTATTTTGGATAATTATTTTTGGGATAATAAATTATTATGTCGTGTTTCAAACTTTATCAGACAGTGTATTTACTATTTTTTTTAAATTAATGAATTAATTTATTTATAAAAGATTTTACCAGTAAGGACTCTTGATTGCACGGATTTCAGTGCGTGATTCCTAATTATTACAGGCTAACTATGTACAAAAACACGTTTCCTTTAAAAAAAAATTGAAACGCTTTTAGACACAAAATTTTGAAAAAATTAGACCGCCAGGGAGGTTAAGGGTAAAAAACAAAAATGCGTGGTGAGGGGTGGAATAGTTCTCACCCCGGTTGTATCTCCAGTAGGCTCGGGGAAAGTCCTGCCGCTGCAAGATCAGCCCAAGCCTGAGCAGGATCAGTAATTGTATACGGGACATTTGCGTGTGTTACGACCAGTGAGCCTGCCATACCCCAACGGTAACGGATCCCGGCATTACAAAGAATCAGCATCACGTCTCTGAAGCGATGACTGGCTAGCAGGGTCTGAAATGGGAGGTCATGAAATAAGGCCAGGGTAGAGCCCTCAAATCGCACAGGGTCACGTGCACCAGGAGTGGACATAATCTTCACCTTCAGGGCGACCTCCCTGAAGGCTATCACGACATCACCAGGTGTATCCCTGGTGGACGTCGCAGGTCTCCGAACCTGAAACACGGATCCAATCACCTCCGGTGTGTCCAGTGGAAGTCCAGCAACCTGAAGAGCCAAACGAGCAGCATAGGGCAACAATTCCGCCGCTGAAACTGAGTCCAGAATACCCCTGACCCTGATGTTGCAGCGTCTGTGTCTAGTTTCCAAAGTCTCTACGGAGCGAGACAGGACCTCCACCTGAGAACTCAGGCAGCGACCCGTCCGGTCAAAAGAACTTGCTCAGACTTCAGCTCAGCGGTAGTGCACCTCTAGCACCTGTGCGCGAATAGTTGCAACCTCTTCCCTGACCGCTACCACCTCTGGTCTCCACACCTCCCGGATGTCGCGCAGCTCATCCAGGATGCGACGGAGGTCCCCTTTTGTGGAAGGGAGATGATCGTCCTCTTCCTGTGGTCGCGGTGCAGCAGCCCTTTCGCTCGATGCGGTCAGTCCAACCTCAGACGCCTGGCCCGGGGACCCCGATCCTGGTTCAGGTCGTCGTTCCGACGCTGCTCTGCTGGTGACAGAGATCTGGGGGTCTGCAGTGAAGTCCTCCTCAGACAATTCCTGAGCCGCCTTAACTGGTGAGGACGTCGCTAGTGCTGCCTTACGCTTCTTCTGCGCCCACTTCTTCGCAGACACGGAGAGAGGGCGCAATTCCGGAGCTCGTGACTGCGGGGAGAGCCATGAGGTCCCCGACCCACCTCCAACTGATACAATATATACATTGTATACAATCTCTGATCTGGACTTCCTACTAAACGTATGCACACAATACACATGCACTTGTAGACATTATCAAAAAACCTATGCAACTTGAGCTTCTCCTCCCTCTACAAGACATAGAAACATAGAAACATAGAAAAATGTCGGCAGATAAGAACCTTTCGGCCCATCTAGTCTGCCCAATTACATGGATACTTTTCCTGGATTTATCTTTTGTTTAGGATAGCCTTATGCCTATCCCATGCCTGCTTAAATTCAATTACTGTTTTGGCCTCTACCACTTCTACTGGAAGACTGTTCCATGTATCCACCACCCTCTCAGTAAAATAATGCTTCCTGATGTTACTTTTAAGACATTCAATATTATTTGCATTAAAGCTATATAAAGGGTAAAACCTTTTGAGTGACCCATCTTATGTGAAACATTGTTACACAGGCTGGAAAAAGACATACATCCATCGGGTTCAGCCTTTCACACATCACCTTCTGCTGTTGATCCAAAAGAAGACAAAAACCCAGTCTGAAGCACTCGCCAAATATGCAACATTCAAGGAAACAGTTCTTCCTTGACCCCAGAATGGCAGCCAGATTTCTCCTTGGATCAAGCAGCTTTTACCCACATATTAAATATTATAACCCTTAATGTTATGTGTCACGGAATGGCCCAACACCCTCAGCCAGGGGCGGTTCACGGTGACAGTTATATGGCCATAGACACTTAGGTGCTGTGGCACCCACGGAGTTTTGTGTATTTTATTTAGATGTGGATTTATGTATGGTGAAATAAAGGTGTCCCCGTTTGTGTATCGTGAAATGTAATTCCCTTTGTCTGCCTTGCCCGCCGCCATTTCCCTGGTGCCTCGTGGATCCGGTCAGAATGATCGGATCGGGAAATGGCCGATTCGGACCATCCGGTCGAATCGCAAAATGGTCGATTCGGACCATCCGGTCCGAATCGGCAACTCCCCGATTCGTAACTACCAATACGGATCGGGGCCCGGGTGCCTCCTGCCAGCGAGGGCCAATGGGTCTTGTGTGGGCGGGCAGGGATTCCCATTGTTCTCATATTTGTGTAAAGTTTATAAGTATATGTGTTGTGCAAAAATAAAGCAGATTTTCCAGTGCATCCAGCCTCGCCTGATGACTGTTATTTCCGGCCGTATTTGCTGAGGATCCTGCGCGGTCTCAGAGTACGGTTCCGAACCGAACTACCTTAGGGTCCGAACCGAATACTGTGCCTGTATCTCGCATCGGGGCAGAGGTGCATGGTTCGGGCATCAGCCGTCAGAGTGATCGACCGAGGTGAGATCCGAACCGAAGGCGCGGACCGCACACCGCGCTTCGGTGTATCGAGCGATCAGTCATAAGATCCGAAGATTCCCCGACCCCGTAAGATCCGAAGATTCATCCGGAGATCCGAATATTCCTCCGCGGGAGATCCGATCCCCGTAACCGCACGGCCGCTCCGCAGACGTCCCCACACCCACAAGGTCAGTGAACCAGCTGCTCGAGACGCTGAGTACCGTGTTGCTCAGTGGTCGGGCTGGTTCTACACAGGGGTCCCCTCCACCGGCCGCTAACCCTTCCCCAGGGTCACTCCAGGCCGCATGAGACGCCGAGTGCCGTGTCACTCGGTAGTCGGGCCAGCGGTAAGCGCTGGGGGCACGCAGATAGAGCACACCCGCTGGCGGACAACATCCCATTCCGTCATACTGGTGGCAGCGGTGGGATAAGCTCTCTGCAGACCCCTAGGAGACCCTCACTATGGCCGGGTACGGGGCCTACAAGCGGGACGTCTTGCGTGGGATGCTGGAGAATCGGGGAGGCACCCCGGGCTCCAAGAGTCGGGAGGCCATGATGGAGGAGCTACGGAGACTGGATCAGGAGGCGGCGTCCGCAGCGTTACCCGCTGACATCGCGCCGGCACCCGTCCCCGCCGAGCCCGAAGAAAGCGATTTCCACCGGAAGGTGCGGGAGCGGGCCGTTATGTATGGAACGGCCCCATCGGAGGCTGTCATGCAGAGCCTGATCCTGGAGGTCAGTCAAGAAGAGGAGCGAGAAAAGGAGCGGGTGCACGAGCTGCGGCTGGAGGAGGTGCGGGGCCGACGGAACAGCAGCCCCCATTCGGACCGTTCCGCCGGGCGCAAAGTGCCTTTTCAGGCGTTCAAGGAATTCCGAGAAGCAGAGGAGGAGATAGAGAGCTATCTCCAGGACTTTGAGCGCCTGTGCCAAGTGCACGAAGTGCACCGTGCCGACTGGGTGAGAATCCTGGCATGTAAGCTGACCGGTCGGGCCGCCGAGGCCTACCGCACGGTGCCGGACGAGGAGGCCACCAGTTATAAGCACGTAAAGCAGGCGTTGCTGAGCAGGTTCGCCGTGACCCCGGAAGCCAGCCGGGTGAAGTTCAGGAACTCTCGCCGGCCCAATGGCGCTACCCACGTTGAGTGGGCCCATCGATTGCAGCGGGACTTACGCACCTGGTTCTCGGGTAGCAGAGCAGAGACGGTGACTGAGATTATCCAGCTGCTACTGCTCGAGCAGTTCTTCGAGCACACCCCCTCCGCTATCCGGGAGTGGGTGCGTGATAAGAAGCCCCAAACAGTGCAGCAAGCGGCTATTTGGGCAGACGAGTATACGGACACTCGGAAGGTTTCCGGGGGGAGCGATCCCTGCCCTTCCGCCCCGCTCTACCTGCTCCACCACCCCCAGCACCGGCGGTCCGGACGCCGGCAGCACGGCCCACCAGTCGGCCCAACAACCTGGCCAACGTCCGATGCTATGGGTGCAACCAAGATGGGCACTACAAGCAGTATTGCCCCAACCGACCGGAGTTGACCCGACCGCCCGCCAGACCGGCGTCGTCCGCCCATTGTTGCGACACCGAGACCCCGTGGCCGGAGGCCCCGGAGGAATGGGAGCGGCTTCATGAGGCAGACCCCGTGCAAGCCGCCGCGGACGACAACCGTCATCATCACCGTCAGGCGGTGTGGATAAACGGGCGGGCCGCTGAGGGGCTGCGGGACTCCGGGGCTACCATTACCCTGGTACGGCCCCACTTGGTTCAGCCGAACGACCGCCTGCACAACACCATTGCAGTACGGGTGGCCGGAGGAAAGGTTCTCCGGCTTGAGACGGCCCGGGTTCATCTGGACTGGGGGTCCGGGGAGAAAGTGGTGAGGGTGGGGTTGTTGCAGCAACTGCCGGCCGAGGTGCTCCTTGGCAACGATCTGGGACGGCTGGTCTCTTCTTACTCCACAGATGCGGCCACCCCAGTAACCACTAGGCAGCAGAGCCAACGCCACGACAGGGGCACTCCGATCGGGACCCAGGTGAGATCCCAACCACGACCGCCCCGACCTCCCCGACCGACATACCCCGACGAGTCCCGGCTCTTCCCTTCCCACCTGACCCCCGTCCCCGTGGAGCTCCCCGGAGACGCTTCGTCACCAGACCCAGACCGATCCCACGTTACAGTGCTACCGGGATCGGGCCGGTAGAGGCCTCGACGATAAGAGGGAGGACAGGATAGAGTGGGAGGACGGGCTTCTCTACCGGTACACCGCGAGGGAGGGGTCCAAGAAGAAGCAGGTTCCGCAGAAGCAGATGGTAGTGCCCCAGGGCCCAAGACAGGAACTGTTGCGCTTGGCTCACGACATTCCCCTTGCAGGTCACCTAGGGCAGAAGAAAACCCGGCACCGGTTGGCGCGCGCGTTTTTCTGGCCCCACCTCAGCGAAGACACTCGCGAGTATTGCCGCACCTGCCCAGTTTGCCAAAAAACTGGGAAGGCCGGGGATCACCCGAAAGCGCCCCTGCGCCCCATGCCCATCATCCAGGAGCCCTTTAGCCGGGTGGCGGTCGACATCATTGGGCCGTTGCCACGGCCCAGTGCCACCGGTAAGAGGTACATACTTACCGTAGTGGATTATGCCACCCGGTACCCCGAGGCTGTGGCCTTGGCCAACATCCAGGCGGACACCGTAGCGGACGCGCTCCTACGGGTGTTCACGAGGGTGGGGTTTCCCCGGGAAATCCTATCCGATCAGGGTACCCAGTTCACCGCTGAGCTCACCCAGCAGCTCTGGCGTCTCTGTGGTGTTAGGGCGCTGCACAGCGCCCCGTATCACCCCCAGACAAATGGGCTGTGCGAGCGGTTTAACGGGACCCTGAAGCAGCTCATCCGGGCCTTTGTGCATGAAAGCAAGGATTGGGAGAAGTATCTTCCCCACTTCTTGTTCGCCTACCGGGAGGTTCCTCAGGAATCCACCGGTTACTCCCCCTTTGAGCTGCTATATGGGCGCCAGGTGAGAGGACCCTTGGACCTGGTTAGGGCTCAGTGGGAGGGGGTACAGGAGGAAGATGGGGTTCCTGTGTTGGGTTATGTCTTGAAGCTCCGGGAGCGCTTGGCAGAACTCGCGGGGTTCGTACAGGAGAACATGGAGATGGCCCAGGCTCAGCAGAAGGCGTGGTACGACCGCGCTGCTTGCAGTCGCTCGTTCCTTGTGGGGCAGAAGGTTCTGGTGCTGAAGCCACAGCGGCAGAACAAGCTGCAGGCGGCCTGGCAAGGTCCCTACAAGGTGGTAACCCAATTGGGGGATACCACCTATGTGGTTGTTAGCTGCGCAGACACCAGAATCCAGCGGACGTTCCACGTCAATATGCTGAAGGCCTACCATGAGCGGCCGGAGACGGTGGACGCCATATGCGCGCCGGCTGTCGAGGAGACGGAACTATTCCCGTTGGTAGAACTTCCGGGGGTAGCCAAGCAGCCTTCCGGGGTGGATCAGGTGCAGCTGGGGGAGGAGTTAGGGCCCGAAAAGCAGGCGCAGGAGCGGCAGCTGCTTCACGACTACCCGGGGGTTTTCTCGGCTCTGCCGGGATACACTGACCAGGCCATCCATCAAGTGGACACGCCCGGTCAGAGACCCCTTCGGCAACCTGCATACTGGCTCCCGGAAGCGGTCCGCGAGTCCATGCGGGCCGAGATCCGGGAGATGTTGGAGCTGGGGGTCATTGAACCGTCGGCCAGCCAATGGGCGTCGCCCGTGGTCCTGGTAACCAAGAAGGACGGTACCACCAGGTTCTGCGTCGACTATCGGCGGATAAACGACTGTACCATTACAGACGCTTATCCCATGCCCCGAGTCGACGAGCTGCTAGACCAGATCTCCCGGGGTCACTTTCTGACCACGGTCGATCTGTGCAAGGGGTACTGGCAGATTCCCCTTGCCGAGGAGGCGACCCCGAAGTCGGCCTTCATCACCCCATTCGGCTTGTACCAATTTCGAGTCATGCCGTTCGGGATGAAGAACGCCCCTGCTACCTTCCAGCGGTTGATCGATCGCCTCCTCGATGGCCTCCAGGGATTCGCTTGCGCATACCTGGATGACATAGCCATCTACAGCCAGACCTGGGAGGAACACCTTGACCACGTAGGGACAGTCTTGGGCCGGATTAGGGACGCCAACCTGACCCTTAAGCCGGAGAAATGTAAAGTGGGGATGGCCGAAGTGCAGTACCTGGGCCACCGGGTGGGGTGCGGGATACAACGGCCAGAACCCGCCAAGATAGAAGCCATCCTAGACTGGCCCACCCCTGTGACCAAGACCCAGGTCCTCGCCTTCCTGGGCACCGCGGGGTACTACAGGAAGTTCGTACCCCATTACAGTGACCTGGCCAAACCCCTGACTGACTTGACGAAGAAATCCCTGCCCCGCCAAGTCCTGTGGTCCCCGGAGTGCGAGCAGGCCTTCCGGCAACTGAAGGCCGCCCTGACCCAAGCTCCCCTGCTAGCAGCTCCCAACTATAACAAACGTTTTGTTGTCCATACAGACGCGTCCATGTTCGGACTGGGAGCTGTCCTAAGTCAAGTGGGGGACGACGGGGGGGATCATCCGGTGGCGTTCATCAGCCGGAAGCTGTTACCCCGGGAGGTGGGGTATGCTGCGGTGGAGAAGGAGTGCCTAGCCTTGGTCTGGGCCCTACGGAAGCTCCAACCCTATGTCTACGGTCGGTCCTTCACCGTGATGACCGACCATAACCCCCTGGTGTGGCTCAACCGAGTGGCGGGGGAAAATGGCCGCCTATTGCGGTGGAGCCTGGCTCTCCAACCCTTCAACTTTACCATTCAATACCGGCCCGGGTCGCAAAACGGTAACGCAGATGGGTTATCGCGGCAGTCGGCCCGGGAACCAGGGGATTGGGGAGCCCCGACTACCCCGGTACGACCCGTTGGGGTCCAACCGGGTGCGTCGGACCTTGGGGAGGGGGAGGAGTGTCACGGAATGGCCCAACACCCTCAGCCAGGGGCGGTTCACGGTGACAGTTATATGGCCATAGACACTTAGGTGCTGTGGCACCCACGGAGTTTTGTGTATTTTATTTAGATGTGGATTTGTGTATGGTGAAATAAAGGTGTCCCCGTTTGTGTATCGTGAAATGTAATTCCCTTTGTCTGCCTTGCCTGCCGCCATTTCCCTGGTGCCTCGTGGATCCGGTCAGAATGATCGGATCGGGAAATGGCCGATTTGGACCATCCGGTCGAATCGCAAAATGGTCGATTCGGACCATCCGGTCCGAATCGGCAACTCCCCGATTCGTAACTACCAATACGGATCGGGGCCCGGGTGCCTCCTGCCAGCGAGGGCCAATGGGTCTTGTGTGGGCGGGCAGGGATTCCCATTGTTCTCATATTTGTGTAAAGTTTATAAGTATATGTGTTGTGCAAAAATAAAGCAGATTTTCCAGTGCATCCAGCCTCGCCTGATGACTGTTATTTCCGGCCGTATTTGCTGAGGATCCCGCGCGGTCTCAGAGTACGGTTCCGAACTGAACTACCTTAGGGTCCGAACCGAATACTGTGCCTGTATCTCGCATCGGGGCAGAGGTGCATGGTTCGGGCATCAGCCGTCAGAGTGATCGACCGAGGTGAGATCCGAACCGAAGGCGCAGACCGCGCACCGCGCTTCGGTGTATCGAGCGATCAGTCATAAGATCCGAAGATTCCCCGACCCCGTAAGATCTGAAGATTCATCCGGAGATCCGAATATTCCTCCGCGGAAGATCCGATCCCCGTAACCGCACGGCCGCTCCGCAGACGTCCCCACACCCACAAGGTCAGTGAACCAGCTGCTCGAGACGCTGAGTACCGTGTTGCTCAGTGGTCGGGCTGGTTCTACACAGGGGTCCCCTCCACCGGCCGCTAACCCTTCCCCAGGGTCACTCCAGGCCGCATGAGACGCCGAGTGCCGTGTCACTCGGTAGTCGGGCCAGCGGTAAGCGCCGGGGGCACGCAGATAGAGCATACCCGCTGGCGGACAACATCCCATTCCGTCATACTAAAGAAGACAAAAACCCAGTCTGAAGCACTCGCCAAATATGCAACATTCAAGGAAACAGTTCTTCCTTGACCCCAGAATGGCAGCCAGATTTCTCCTTGGATCAAGCAGCTTTTACCCACATATTAAATATTATAACCCTTAATGTTATGTTTTTGCAGGAAGTCATCCAGTCGACGTTTAAACGTCTGTACACAACCAACCACCTCAACAGACAGAATTCCACAGCTTTATTGTTCCCACTGTGAAATAACTTTTCCTATGCTTTAGGCTGAATTTGCTTTCCTCTAGTTTAAATGGGTGACATCGATGAGTGCACTACTTTACCATTGTATACATCAGGGCTTGACAAATTTGCTTTGAATCTAAGAGCCAGCTACAAAAATTAGGAGCCAATGTTTCGGCGAGGATTCGCCTTTATCAAGGCATACCTTGATAAAGGCGAATCCTCGCCGAAACGTTGGGAACCTTGCCTCTGCATCTGGGAGTTGGTTTGTACTGACCCAAATTATGATTTTAGCTGCTTCTATTTATTTATCACTTTGTTACCTGGTGCTTTTTGCTGTTTGGCTACTTTTCTGAGCCTAGAAGTGTAGACCGTTGCTTCTAATATCAGTTTGGCTGCTCTGAGATATATATAGATATATATATATATATGATGGAGGGAGACACTCCAGGACTGGATAAAAAATAGTTATTTTGGGGGCGTGTCCGCCGTCCGGATGGCATGTGAAACAGCCGCATGTGAGCTGAGCTCCGTTTGCCCGCCGGCTATAGCAATCTCTTGCGGCTAAACAAACCGGCGAAATCACGGAAAAAATGGCGAGTAAGCCTACCAACTACTGGGGAACCCAGCGATAACACCTCCAAAGGCGCAACGGGAAGGGGCGAAGAAAGGGAAGGCCCGAGATACCCAAGATGGCGGCGCCCATGAGGAACACTCTCACTATATCAGCGACGGGGCAGAGGAAACAGCACCATCCGGCACAATTACTGCTAATCCAGCATCAGAAGGTCAGATAAGAGCTTTGTTGGGGGAACTCAGGGACACATTGCAGGCGGATTTTAAAGCAATCGTGGCAGACTTGCACAGAGACATACAAGACCTGGGCGAACGCACTGATCAACTTGAAACTAAAACAGACGATCTGTGCCTTGCACATAACGAGCTAGTAGACACTTACAAGGAACTTAAGGCCTCACAAGATCTGCTCCAGTTAAAATTGGCCGATTTGGAGGATCGCTCCAGGCGTAACAATATCAGAATTCGGGGGATCCCCGAAGAGGTTAAACCGCCTGACTTACATGGCTACGCTTTAGGCCTCTTTCAATCCTTGTTACCCTCCACCCCAACCGCTGACCTGTGCTTAGATAGGATACACAGAGTTCCGAAACCTAAAAATTTAGCGGCCTCAGTACCAAGAGACGTTCTATTGAGAATCCATTTTTACAAAATCAAGGAGGAATTGATGTCCACGGTCTGCAAACAGGGTGAACTACCAGGCCCTTACTCCTCCATAATGTTTTTTCCGGACCTTTCACCAGCCACAATGACCAGGAGAAGAGAGTTTGGCCCTGTTACCAAAATTCTTAAAAACCACAATATGCCATACAGATGGGGCTTCCCAACTAAGCTTCTAATTTGGCGTCAAAACGTGCTTCATGCTGTCCCTAATGTGACCGCCGGGTTTAAACTGCTGAGAGAATGGAGTCTCACGGGAGAAAACACCCCGCCACAGGCCTCCCGGCCAACCCCGACAAAGGTTTCACCAGAGTGGCACAGGGTCAATACAAGCAAGTAAGGCCTCCTTCTGGTATATTGCCTTCTATCATAACGTAACCAGACTTCCTATCCACAGCAACTCCCCGAGACCTGAGCGACGCTGATGCGCTTTTCGGGTTCAAGATCTAAAGCAGAGCGGGCACGACGGGATCTCGGAACTTCTCGAATAGAGATGCAGACACGGTTCCCCCCCCACGTTTCTCCCCCTGCAAGGGCAGGGCGAGCTGGGATGTGACACCAGCTCCAGGAGATCTCTGGAATTGTACATATTTGATGCGCCTTGCACGCAATTTTTGTTAATTTTTCCTTTTTTTTGTTGATCCTGTTTTGGATAATTTTTTCCCGATTTTTGTATTTTTCTTTATTCCACACCGAAGCACAAAAAGATCCAATCTATCCACCCAAATCGAAATGGTATCATCGGCACCTGCTGGAATTGTTGATAAAGCTGCTTGATCTTAGATGGCTTCCCCTCTCCAACCCCAAGGTTATGGAGTCACTGGCTCAGTTGACTGTGCGACTAGATATACAAAGTAGTAATCACCTGATTTGATGGGACATACACTGAAAATATTCTCCTTAAATACAAAAGGGTTGAACATCCCTCACAAGAGACATTCTCTGTACACGGACATCAAAAGCTCAAACCCTGACGTGATGACGTGATATGTCTTCAAGAGACTCACTTTGAAAGGGATGCACACTAGACATGTGCACAGCACAAAATTTCGTTTTGAACTAATGGATTAGTCCTAAAATGCAATTTATTTAGTTGCTAAAGAAATTCGTTTTCAGTTCTTTAGTATGAAAACGAATTTCATTCATCCGAAAACCAGTGGATACAATTACTAGTGTAGTGGCTCCTCAGAGGGCAGAGATCGCTGCTTGTTACAGTATCTCTCACTCTCAGAACCATGTGGGCCATATTACATAGTTGGTGCTAACTTAACCAGAGCTGTTGTAAACTTCCCAGAGCCATTATAGCCTATGGAGGTTTTAAGTTTACAACAGCTCTGGTTAAGTTAGCACCAACATTGTAATATTGCCCCGTGTCAGGCAAAGCTGTTACAGTAACTGTCTGCTGCTCATCACAGCGCTCAGAGTTTCAGTAAAACTAGTAAATAATATTTTTATATATAAGAGGTTATAACAATATTATTTCCTTGTTTTACTGAAACTCTGAGCGCTGTTACAGTCAGTTACTGTAACAGCTGAGCCTGATACATTGTACTGAGAGAGAATGTAACAAGCAGCCGATCTCAGTGCTCACAGCCACTGGATTTAAAGGGCTACAAAAAAAAGGCTCCTCTCTGTATAATGTTTAGAACATCCTCCTGCATTAATTAATACCCCTCTCTGTATAATGTATAGAACATCTTCCTTAATTAATTAATGTCCCTCTCTGTATAGAACATCCTACTGCATTGGCATGTGGAGGGTGCAGAACTTCGGATGTTGCGATGTTGCGCTCTTCATTGCTGGTCTCCTTCACTCATCAATGTAATATCACAAAAATGACTGAAACTAAAATGTAGTGCATTTTATTTTAGTTTCTTTCATTTTTTGTATTGAGCAGTTTCGTTTCTCTTGAGTCATACTAAAACTAAATTTTCCCAAAATTCGGACTAAATCATTTTAGTACTAAAACGAATGCACATGTCTAATGCACACCCGCAGCTCTACTTCCCTAATTATACAACACAGATCCACGCAACCTCTCCTACAAAAACTAGAGGAGTTTCGATTCTTATACACAATCGTGTGGCCTACCAACTTGTTCATCAAGTGATTGACCCTAACGGCAGATATATCATCCTAACCTGCTCTCTTAACCATGTTGTTTACACTATCGTGAACATTTATTGTCCAAACGAGTCTCAACACTCCTTCCTGGCCAAGGTGATGCTTCGGACACAAAAGACTTGCTCGGGACGTTTGATTGTCTGCGGAGATATCAATCTGTCATTTGATATGCCACGTCGAGCTTCAAAAAGAATGAAGACAGCCCACTCCAGAAATGTGAACTTGCTTGCGGAATACCAGCTGTTCGACGCTTGGAGGCTCCTACATCCAGGATCCAGGATACAGAGCCGGTGTCAGGCGCTTGCAATTTTTTTCACTTCAACTCCGGTCAGGGCTAACCTAGCCCACTTATATGTCCTCCAAGGGTGAAAATAATAAAGAGATGGGAAAAATAAACAGAAAAAAATATTGTGCAGGCTGTATTACTCCAATTAGGGTAAACACAAAGAAAGAGATGTACTCACACTTTGAGGTGCCAATTTAACCAAATAGGCACCAAACCGCATGCAGATCGGTGGATTTATATGTCAGGGGCACCGATTCCCCTATCAGCAATCCAAGGAGCAGAAGACTCGAACCTTGGAGATGTCTTTTCAGGATACCGAACGGATTAAATCACCAGGAGTCACTCGAGATGAGATAATCCATAAAAGGTTTAATAAATAATGTATTTAAAATACACCTCAAACGCGTTTCGCTATGAGTAGCTTCATCAGTGGGTATAATGTGTGTAGTATACATAACCACTATATATAGCTGTATTGCCACAGTCAAACCCCGTAGTACAATTTCCGGGTAATTAACATAATTAGTATAGTTACACATGGACAAAATTAAAGCGAATGAAAGCGCAAATACAATGAAAAACAACATGTATCCATAAACAAGACATCTTAATAATGAACTATAATTAAGCAGAACAAGAAGAATATATATAGAAATATAAAAAAATAAAAAATGGTGTGCTGATACAAATTAAACAATAATGTATTCAAATGAAGGGAGGGAAATATGTTAATCACAGAGGAACCACTGTGATCATTATTGAAAGGAATATAGAAATAACGGAGAAGTCTCAGAGTTTCTATAATCATATATAGCAACTGAGGTAGTATCTGCAGGGAGGGGGAACCTACAGTGATAAAGTGCAATAATGCCGAGGTGATATAGATGCTGGTAAAGCTGGTTTTTGTGTTTTTGGTGTTTTTTGTTTTTTTGTGTTTTTCAGCACCTTAATTGTGATTCACAGCACCTCATCGGTTAATTGAAAACTTTGCCCACACCCTGGAACTTTCCATTATGTTGATTGAGAGCTCTGCTCACCCTCTATAGCTACTCACTGCCTTTCTTAGGCGTATATTTAATTTTTTACATTGCTGTGCCTCAGGGACATCACTGTTTTGTTTATACACACATAACTTTATAGATTTATAATTTTACTTTATTGTATTTAGATGCCATTTTTTAGCATCTCTCACGTATACCAATCTTTACCCAGCTATCTCGATTAGATTCTACATATATACAGTCTGTGTTTTGTGTGTGTCTCGCTGTTCCCTATCTTGTCAATAGAGCCATCTAGTGGTGCCACACAGATATTGCACTCTCCTACATCCAGGAGAAGTGGGATACTCTTTCTATTCTGCAGCTCATAATGTGTACTCAAGGATAGACTATGCCATGGTCCAAGGGGGACTGTCACAAGTACGGGACTGTTACATTGGGCCAATAACGTGGTCTGACCATGCACCAGTTACGCTGTGTTTAGCTGATGCATATGATTCATGTGGCAGAGCCCCATGGAGGCTCAATGAGTCCCTCCTGTCCTACCCAGAGGTTCGAGAAGAGATTCAACAGGCTATCACGGATTACTTTCGAGAGAATTCTTCCTCAGAGGTTTCAGAAAGCACGGTATGGCAGGCACACAAAGCAGTCATACGGGGCGTTTTAATTAAGTGGGGGGTCACGCCTGAAAACAAAACTCACTGAAAACCGACTCTCCCTTTTACAGCGCATAACCCTAGCAGACGAGACACACAAACGAATCCGAACTGAGGCCTCTCTGGCCGACGTGACAGACCTCCGTTGTCAGTTAATTGACCTAGACAAATTAGAATTCACATGGGTGACTAGACGACTTAAAACGAGGTGCTATATTTATAGCAATAAAGCAAATAGGATGTTGGCTAATAAGTTACGGGTAAATGCTGCATTGCACAAATATACGACGTGAGGGCCATCCTAAATATCAACCTAGACAAAAAGCAAACTGCTTCGCAGACTATTACAACTCCCTCTATAATAAAACAAGCGACACAGAGTCTTATCAACCTACTGCCCAGGACATATCCCTGTTCCTTGGAAATGTACACCTTCCTCAGTTGTCTGACGACATACGACAGACGCTAGTTAGACCTATCACTTTATCAGAACTTTCCTCGGCCATCAAGGAACTTCCAAATGGTAAGGCACCTGGGCCGGATGGATTTTCAGCAAAATACTATAAAAGCTTCCCAGACCTCCACCCTAAAATGTTGTTATTTTTCCAAGAGATCTTCGAGTCCGGTCAACCACCTAAAGAATGGCTGGCGGCTCACATTGTCACTCTTCCTAAAATGAGCCCCCCTTCCTCCATCTGCTCTCAATATCGACCCATCTCACTCCTCAATGTAGATGCCAAACTATACGCAAAAATATTAGCAAATAGGATGGCTGAGATATTGCCAACGCTGGTAGCTGACGATTAGGTCGGCTTCATCAAAGGGAGACAGGGACCGGACAACACCTTGAAGGTACTGTCAATAGTGGACCATGTGGTTCAATCATCTCAACCAACCTTGTTACTATCACTCGATGCTGAAAAAGCTTTCGATCGAGTTAATTGGGCCTTCCTACACCAGACTCTGCTTAAATTTAATTTTCCAAGGCCATTTGTCACAGCGATTGGGGGGTTGTACACATGCCCCACTGAGAGGGTGCTGAACGCAGGGTTTGCCTCCCATTCTATTTCCATTTCAAACGGAACGAGACAGGGATGCCCCCTGTCACCCTTACTGTATGCTCTAATATTGGAACCTTTGGACCAAACCATCTGTCAATCGATGGATGTGCATGGGGTGAACATTGGCCCGACAGAAAGTAAATTAAATCTATTTGCGGACGACATAATGCTGACCTTGACAGATCCAGAGACCTCCCTTCCCGCATTACACCAGATCCTAGAGGAATATGGTAGGGCTTCATTTCACAGATTAAATCTAATGAAAACACAGGCATTATCACACGGATTCCTCAAGAACTTCTGAAAGCTTTGAAGAGGGAATATACATATGATTGGAGAACCTCTTATATCAAGTATTTGGGTATTAAAATAGCGTTCACTAAAACTTCCCTATATGACTATAATTATAAATCCCTGATAAAGGTTGTGAGAGATTCATGTAATAATTGGATTAGACACGAGGTGTCCTGGGTGGGTCGTATGGCCGCAGTCAAAATGACTCTTCTCCCAAAGATCTTGTACTTGTTTAGAGCCCTCCCCTTGCTACTGCCTAAGAGTTATTTTCAGACACTGCAGACCTTACTATCTAAATTCATTTGGAGAGGAAGGAGACCGAGGGTTAAGGCAACGTAATTACATCAATCTATTGAGAATGGTGGCATGGGTGTCCCTAATATTTTTCTTTACTATAAGGCAGCAATCCTATCAGCGGTCCAGCTACTAATGATGAGCCCACGGGGACCTCAATGGTCGCGCAATATCTCCAGCTACTTTCTCCCCTACACGCCGGCCACGATCCTTTGGATTCCGAAAACCATGTGCAACAAATTGCCACCCCTCCCACCATTAGCTGCACTACTACTCAAAATATGGGATAATAACTCCTCTAGTTTAATCCAATATCATCCGGTGGCCTTAGCGGCGCCATTTGAAATATTAAGTCATTTAATCCAAGACTATGACCCGTGGATATGGATAATGAAATCTGTAACTAGACTATATCACTTATTCAACCAGGAGGGCCTCAGCTCTTTCACCCAACTAGTGGCTCAATACAACCTCCCTCATAGTCTGTGGCTTTCATATGGCCAGATTCAATCATATCTCGCGATCTGGGGCCTAGGAGGGAAGTTCCCAGCTCCAAGTCCTATGTTGTCTACATTCGAAATGCGATGCTCTCAACCTTTAGATAGGAGGAAAATGATATCTACCTGCTATAGACTTACTGTCCACCCTCTCTAATACACAATGGGGTTTTCAAGTCGCCTGGGAGAGAGATTTGGGTATAATCATTTCCAAAGATACATGGAGTGCTAGCTTCAAGGGAGATAGACGCAATTACAGATGTGCTTCTCTGTGGGAAGCCTGTAAAAAACAAACTTATAGATGGTATCTGACACCAGACAAGGAATGCCATACTACGAAAGGGACTTCCCCTATTTGTTGGCGATGTGGTACCTCGAAGGGAGCATACTTCCATATATGGTGGTCCTGCCCCTTGATGGTGGAATGGTGGCGGGAGGTAGCTAAATTGTGCTCCAAGATACTAGGTGTTGAGGTGGAACCTCTCCCTGAGTTAATGCTTCTACAGCTCTTCCCAGTCTCATTTTCTCTCTTTCAAAGGCAGTTATTAGCACACATATTCACGATCTCTACTTTATTAATTTTTTTTTTGTGAAAGGATTTTACCAGGAAGGATACATTGAGATTTCTCTCGTTTTCAAGTATGTCCTGGGTTGCGAGTATGTACCGTTAGGTGTCTTGCCAAGGACACTTACTGGAGAGGTTGCTTGCTGGGATCAAACCCATGACTCCACAGGCCCTCTCCATGCAGAGCGGTGACATTACCTCTACTCCACCCAGCCAATTGCCGCTAGATGGAAGTCGGTGACAATCCCATCAACTGTGATGATCACTGACCGTCTTCGAGAATTTCACCTGCTGGATGCCATGTCACGTAGAATATCTGGGTCCCCTACACCCGTTAAGAATTTTTGGTCTTTATGGGACGCACACCTGATTTCTGCTTAAATTGCAAATGGGAACCAATATGGGAAAATTATGCTGGGTGGAGGGACGGTGGTGGCAAGAATTGGAGTATTTACATCTAAAGTGATTTCAGTGTGTGGATTTCTCCCCCCCCCCCAATTTTTTTATTCTTTTTATTTATTTAATTATTTTTTTAAAAAAACATTTTCTTTTTTTCCCTTTTTCTTATTCTTTTTATTAGTTGGAAACAATTACATTTTGGTTGTCAAAACGTTTAACATTACCGTTTTTTATTGCCAATTTAACAGACCATTTGAGAATGTTGTATTATTGATTTGAAAACCCAATAAACTTCTTAAATTAAAAAAAAAGGTTATTTTATTCCTTACATAAATAGGAGTCCAACGTTTCGGCCCCAAATAGCGGGCCTTTTTCAAGGTCGCAGGGAACTTCGGGGAACGAGGGAGCACTGAAATGTCGGTGACATTTCGGTGCTCTCTGAATAACCCCTATATATACTTCGGCCGTGCAATCATTATTTAGCTATAACTTAACTATAAAGTAATATTTTTGCAGTATCATATTACATTCACATATATTTTTGTAAATGGAAAGGGACAGATTTGGTGAGGCCTTAGGCGAAGCTCAGTTATGAGGTCCTACAGGGTCAGAGACCAAGCTATTACCAGATATTTTAGAGCAGTGTTTCTCAAGTGGTGGGTCGTGACCCAAAAGTGGGTCGTGACCAGGGTCAGACTGGGTCGTGGGGCAAGTGCCCCCAGGCCTCTCTAATCTTACCTGCAGCAGCGGGTCCCAGGCGGCGCAGCTACCTCTGAATGTTCCCAGGTGCCACCACTGCATCAGGTAAGATACTCTGTAATGGGAAGGTGTGGGGGAGACTCAGTGACTGGTGGCACGCTCTGTACTCCCAACACCAGGACCCACTGTGCACAATGCACATCTCACCATTTTTCTAAGCCATTCAAAAAACGCCTCCAAGGAAGCTGGCCTATATAAATATACAATGTATATTTATATAGGCCAGCTTCCTTGGAGGCGTTTTTGAATGGCTTGGAAAAATGGTGCTTTCCCATTGCTCCAAGCAATTCGATTGCTCCTCCGTGTCTCTCTGAGGCACTGAAGAGTGTAGGTTCAGGAAGTGATCCACTCCATGTGTTGCTCTATGACTGGTGTTATATGACCAGAGATTCATTGGACTTAGGTATAGATACATTGGTACCACTTAAGGTTATTCGATCAGCTCAATGTGCTATTGTGTGGTTATTATAAGGCCAGCACAGGAATTCTATCAGATCTAAGAGTGAACACATTGGTAGTACAATTTGGTACCATTTGAAACCTTTTCGAGTGGCGGTTTACCCTCTCCACGGTATAGGAGAGTGCTATAAAATAAAATAAAATTATTATTATTTTTTTTAATTTCATGAATTTGTTTAAAACCTATTAAGGTCTATTTAAGGTGGGATATTCTATTCCTTCCTCCCTTCACCCTTTTTAAAGGAGCTTAAGTGAAGGTTTAGCATTGATTTGTTGTGCAATTCTATTATAGGGCTATAAAATCCTAGCTACAGCAAGGTGTGATCTGCCAGATTTTGGCTTATTCTGCTGCATTATATCTATACCCCAATCATTGGACTGCATTTATGTTTACCCTCTCCACGGTATAGGAGAGTGCTATAAATACATTTTTGCATGTGGGAATTTATCCTTTGATTTTCTGCCACTATATTTAACAATGTTACAACATGTTTATGAATATGTTTAAAACCTATTAAGGTCTATTTAAGGTGGGATATTCTATTCCTTCCTCCCTTCACCCTTTCTAAAGGAGCTAAAGTGAAGGTTTACCATAGATTTGTTGTGCAATTCTATCATAGGGCTATATTAGCCTAACTACAGCAAGGTGTGACCTGCCAGATTTTGGCTTATTCTGCTGCATTATACAGTGGCAAGAAAAAGTATGTGAACCCTTTGGGATTATGTGGAGTTTTGCATGAATTGGTCATAAAATGTGCTCTGATCTTCATCTAACATCGCAACAATTTGAAAAACACAGTCTGTTTAAAATAATACAACACAAACATTATATGTTTTCATGTTTTTATTGAACAGAACATGTAAACATTCACAGTGCAGGGTGGAAAAAGTATGTGAACCTTTGGACTTAATAACTGGTTGACCCTCCTTTGGCAGCAATAGCCTCAACCAAACGTTTCCTGTAGTTGCAGATCAGACCTGCACAACGATCTGGAGTAATTTTGGACCACTCCTCTTCACAAAACTGTTTCAGTGTAGCAATATTCTTGGGATGTCTGGTGTGAATTGCTCTCTTAAGGTCATGCCACAGCATTTCAATCGGGTTGAGGTCAGGACTCTGACTGGGCCACTCCAGAAGGCGTATTTTGTTTTGTTGAAGCCATTCTTTTGTTGAATTACTTGTATGCTTTAGGTCATTGTCCTGTTGCATCACCCATCCTCTGTGGAGCTTCAGTTGGCGGACAGATGGTCTTACGTTTTCCTGCAAAATGTCTTGATAAACTCTGGAATTCATTTTTCCAACAATGACAACAATCCGTCCAGGCCCTGAGGCAGCAAAGCAGCCCCAAACCATGATGCTCCCTCCGCCATGTTTTACAGTGGGGATGAGGTTTTGATGTTGGTGTGCTGTGCCTTTTTTTCTCCACACATAGTGTTGTGTGTTTTTGCCAAACAACTCAATTTTGGTTTCATCTGTCCACAGAATATTTTGCCAGCAGTGCTGTGGAACATCCAGGTGCTCTTTTGCAAACTTCAAACGTGCTGCAATATTCTTTTTGGACAGCAATGGCTTCCTCCGTGGTGTCCTCCCATGTACTCCTTTCTTGTTTAATGTTTTCCTTATTGTAGATGTGTCAACAAAAATGTTAGCATGTGCCAGAGATTTTTGTAAGTCTTTAGCTGACACTCTAGGATTCTTCTTTACCTCATTAAGCATTCTGCACTGTGCTCTTGCAGTCATCTTTACAGGACGACCACACCTAGGGAGAGTCTCAACAGTGCTGAACTTTCTCCATTTGTAGACAGTCTGTCTTACCGTGGACACATGAACATCAAGGCTTTTGGGGATACTTTTGTAACCCTTTCCAGCTTCATGCAAGTCAACAATTCTTGATCGTAGGTCTTCTGAGAGCTCTTTTCTGCGAGGCATGGTTCACATCAGGCAGTGCTTCTTGAAACCAGTAAACCCAAAACTGGTGTGTGTTTTTAAAGGGCAGGACAACTTTCAGCAACACATCCAATAATATCACACTGATTGGACTCAAGGTTGGCTCACTTCTGGCTCCAATTAGCTCTTGAAGTAGTCATTAGGCTAGGGGTTCGCATACTTTTTCCACCCTGCACTGTGAATGTTTACATGTTATGTTCAATAAACACATGAAAACATTTAATGTTTGTGTTGTATTATTTTAAGCAGACTGTGTTTTTCAAATTGTTGTGACTTAGATGAAGATCAGAGCACATTTTATGACCAATTCATGCAAAACTCCACGTAATCTCAAAGGGTTCACATACTTTTCTTGCCACTGTATTTATACCACAATCATTGGACTGCATACATTTATTGCTTTATACCAGCTAATAACAAGTGGTGTATATATGTTGTTACATCCAGTCCATCTTTTGGGACGGTCTACATATCGCCAGGGAATTTAGTGAAATCCTGTTTTCGCTGACACTAAGCCAATTAAGGACTGATCTGTAGTTTAGCTAACAGTGGTTTCTTTGCATCCCTATCAATGTAAATTAACTCCCTACTGGTGTAGGGTTAAACCGTAATAGCCTGCTTGCCTAACCAAACATAGAATTGTGTGTCTATATTCATGTTTTTAGAATTATCTAATAAAAGTTGTATATTTATTGTATGTCTGTAACTTGAAACCAGCACAACAGGCGTAAGCCAGCTAATGAAGCTGCGATATCTTTGCCTTCTTTCATTTTCTGTTGTTCCTTTGAAATTTATCTGTAGGTTTAATCCTAAATGTGCTGTGACAGATTCTGCTGTCTTTGTGACTTAATTTTGTATATCTCAGGAAGTAGGAAGGGCCAGAAGCGCATTGCAGACTTCTCAATCTCTTTGGCAGCTTGAGTTTACGCGATTAACGTAGAGTTCAGCTACGCAGATTGTGCAGGCTTAGGGAGGGCAGGCTGCCGCGAAAAAATAATGTGCGCAGCGGCAGAGACAGATGGCGGGGGAGCATGGAGCAGATGAGTTAAGTTTTTTTATAATATTCTTATTATTCATTCAGTAGTGATTTAAATTAGAGTTGCTTTTTCCGCCATCACCCCAGACTTTGAGACACTTATTAAGCGCAAGAAGCTTCCCCAGTTTTCCCATAAGTTCTAATTAATTTCATATGTTTCAATTACAGTATATTTTATTGGGTTTTTGCATCAACAACGCTTTCATTTTCACTAGTTCTGTGATTACTGCACTATCCATTTTGGAAAGAATCCCTGTTTGTTTACAAAATTGTTTAAATAGCGCATACATTGTAGAATATTGCACACGTTGTTTTGTGGAATAAATTATAAGGTTTCAGAAATTCAATTATTTTCGGGTCGCGACTTAATGACCAACGAAAATTGTGGGTCCTGATGGTCTACAGGTTGAGAACCACTGTTTTAGAGGACAGCATGTGTGTGTGAGCGTGTAACAGAGCTCCACAGCAATAAAACTCACAGTAATGTGCGGTGTGTATGACTGTATCACAGAGCTCCACAGCAATAACACTCACACTCATACATACCGCACATTACTGTGAGTGTTATTGCTGTGGAGCTAGCTCTAGGATACGCTCATACACAATGCACCTTACTGTGGGTTTTATTGCTATGGAGCTCTGTGATACAGTAATGTGCGGTGTGTATGAGTGTATCACAGAGCTCCATAGCAATAAAACCCACAGTAAGGTGCATTGTGTATGAGCGTATCCTAGATCTAGCTCCACAGCAATAACACTCACAGTAATGTGCGGTATGTATGAGTGTGAGTGTTATTGCTGTGGAGCTCTGTGATACAGTCATACACACCGCACATTACTGTATCACAGAGCTCCATAGCAATAAAACACAGTAAGGTGCGGTATGTATGAGCGTATCACAGAGCTCCACAGCAATAAAGCTCACGCTCATACACACTGCACATTACTGTGAGTTTTATTGCTGTGGAGCTCTGTGATACAGTAATGTGCAGTGTGTATGAGCGTATCACAAAGATCCACAGCAATAAAACTCACAGTAATGTGCAGTGTGTATGAGCGTATCACAGAGCTCCACAGCAAAAAAACTCACAGTAATGTGTATGGATTGGGTATTGAACATGAGAACGTTATGGATTGGGTATTGAACATGAGAGTGTAATGGATTGGGTATTGAACATAAGAGCATTGAGTTTTATTTAATGAGAGGAGCGTTATTATATGTATATTAACCTCCCTGGCGTTAATCCCGTGTGTGGTTCGGGGTTAATTTTCAGTACCAAAAGCGGTAACCCTGAGCCACACTTGGGATTGTGCATACCTTGTCCCTGCGTTCCCTCGATGTCCTCCCGCTGTGTCCTCTGGCCAGTTGCGGCATTCCTGCGTCTGGGTTGCCTGCGCATGCCGCGATGCAGGGGGGTGGGAATGCAGAAAAAAAAATCCTATTTAAAAGAATTTATTGATTTTACATAAACTCTTCTCCCCCCTCTCCGATTTTATGGGGGGAGCTGGGGGTAGAGATGTGGGGGAGAAGAGCTTATGGGGGCTGGGGGTAGAGAGCTGGGAAGGAGAGCTTATGGGGGGTTGGGGGTAGACAGCTGGGGAGGAGAGCTTATGGGGTGGCTGGGGGATAGAGAGCTGCGTGGAGGAAAGCTTATGGGGGCTGGGGGTAGAGAGCTGGGGAGTGTTAAATTAAAATTCTATCATAATTACCATATATGGATGCCATAATCCTTTTTCAAGTTTCTACTCATATAGCAAAAAAAAGGACGTGCGCACGCCATTGTGGAGAGACCAAAATCAGCTACATACACGAAATAGCTTCATCAGGTCTTCAGAGTATTTTTTGTTACACAGACCAGTTTATTAGATTTCATAGAATTTATAGCCAATCAGCATACAGATACATTTCCACGTCACAGTTTAACCAACACGGTTTATTACAACATATGATTCAGAGATGATTTTTTTCTAGCTTCCAATATCCGCACACCCTTTCCTGCACAGACAGGAAATTGGCTAAATTCCACAGTCCAACATCCTATGTAAGAAAAGACATACAGGGTGATTCAAAGAGCTCCGAATTGCTTGAGAAAGGTAACCGAATGCTGAAAATCAGCGTTCGGTTACCTTTCCTGGCCATTCGGCTATCCAGAGAGTAGGCAATTCGCCAAATCCTGGTGAATTGCCTGAACATACGGTGCCTGTTCGAGGGCAGTGAAATCCCCATAAAAAAGCACTGCTTCGGCTATTCAGAGAACAAAAAACAGCAGTGAAAGGTTCCCGAAATGCCCTGCCATTCGGTGGTTTAATTCGGCAAGTTAATTCAGGAGAATCCCATAGGCTTCAATGTTAAACATATTCCCGTTTTAATTCAATATCTAATAAACCGTTCATTATAAAATTCTGCAGTAAAAAGTCTCTTTATTTATAGATTTTTTAGGATACTTTAAGCATTTTTCTGATTTTTTTTTCTTAAAAAAGTCTTTTTTTTTTTTAAGTTTACTTATTTTTTCTGTAACAGCCCTCTTTATTATCATTCCCTGGACCTCCTGTGTAAATTTCAGACATTTTCGCTCAGTAGTTTCTTTGCAAACAGCGTTTTACTTTTCACACATTTAAACAAACTATTTTGTTAATTTATTCACTGCCCTCTGTCTGCGGTCTTGGCTGCTTCGGCTGTGTGTGATCGGCTCCTGCTCGGGTTTTTCCGTGGTTTTAAGCAGGTTAATCCAGATGTTTTTGTGGCTTTTCGGCGTGCATTCGTTGGTTTTTGCGGTTAGTTTTAGTTGGGTTTGTGGCAGCTTTTCCCTGCAATTCGGGGACCCTGTGGTGCTTGCTGAATACACCGCAGGGTCGCTGAAATGGGATTGGCAAAAGGAACCGAATTGAAGAGAACGAAAAGTCACTGAACGTGCAGTGACTTTTCGAATCTCTTTGAATAACCCTGATAGAGTTTGACACTCAAAATGGGAGGGGGGGGGAATTTCACAGCCCATTTCATCAGAACAGGCTTTTCACACTAATGCATATTGAAATATGGTACGTATTTTAATCACAGGACATTAAAAAACTACCTATCATATTAAAATACTTTTCAATCGTCTCTTTGATCACATATACAATCATGATCACTAAAATGGATAAAACAAACTAGACAATTAAACTAATTATACCTGGGCTACAGTGTCCTCGCCTAATACCTTTACGATATACGAAAGGGATTCCCCAAGGAGGCCCTTTATGAGCATAAAATATACTTATCTATCTAGATTCACTCTACCAGCGAACCACACTTGGAGCCTGGGCCAAAATACCTAATCTAGATATTAAATAACTATTTATTCCCATTTCCCAAAATATAATTCACCGAACAAGAAAAATATAACTTGAATGTAAAAAGTTCATTTATCTAATAATCAACATGAGTCAAATCTATATCTGTGTGTTTTCCTATGTTCAGCTTCATTCCACAAAACGCATACACACCTGCATTCACACACACTCTCAAGAAATACATTCTCATTTTCACAAATCCAATCCTTTCCCACACTTATCTAGGGGATTAAATTTAAAAAGAAAATATTCCATAATCTAATACCGTAGTCCAAAGTGCGAGATCAAGGTTTGGTCTTTTTCAACATCCCAGCTTGAGACGCATAATCACTGAATGTCATCAGAGCTCCCGCCATAGGGAATCCTGAACAAGCTGTCTCTTTGCACTGGTGTCTTATTACCTGTGACCTTTAACCTTGACATAAAATGTCCATGATTTGTTCCATATGCAGTCATTGTGACTGTCAGAGTTCTTGATGATGTGATACGGTTTTAGCAACAATAAAGAAAAGAAAACAGAAAAGAAAATATGGTATACCCCGCTAATTATACATATACACATTCATTCATTGTCACTCTCAAGTGCACAAAAACAACAAAATGTTAATTTACACAAGAAGAGACACAGATAATGATTTTTAAAATTTCCCCGCAAAGCCTATGGGCCTTATGTCTGACTCATTGCATTTAGAGAAAAATATATACACAACGTTGGCTCAAAAGGGAAATAGCCGAAGTGCATATTCCACCCATTTAAATATCAAAAAATATTTAATTACTATCCTATTCAGTCTTGTTCGGTGTTTTGAAACAAACCTGGTGTTTATAAAAGACACCAATCCTCGAATAAAATCCAAAAAATAAAAACAACTTCTAATTTTACCGAATTAAAACTTTCCATTTACCAATATATATGTCATGAAACGTATTTATGCAAATGCATTAAATTATATGTTCCTAAATACATTAATTAACTCTAATTTTAATTGGATGTAATCTTCAATAATCCTAAATGTGTCAGGGAATTTGAAAAATATTGATTGTGTAATCAAACAACAAAAATAATAAAATATAAAATAATAAAAGATACAGAATAATTATCATTAGGGAGGAGCCGAACACCCGTGTGAGCCGAAAACCCGTGTTTGGTTCGCATTCGAACTCGAACAATTTCAAAAGTTCGAGTTCGAACGCGAACACGAACCGAACTCAATGCAAGTCAATGGGACTCAAAAGTTTCATTTTTAGAGTGCCCTGCAAGAGGGCATATATGCAAGATATTTGCCATAAAAGGTGTATGGGGGTCCGGGTAGTGCCCTGGGGGACAGGAAACAAGGACAAAAAGTAAAAAAAGAAACGTTTTTAAAGGGACAGGGAGTTTTCCATGAAATAAGGTTTAAAAATACAAAACAAAAATTTCTTCAAATATCGTGCCTAGGAGGTCCCCATAACCTGCCCGTGAAGTGGCGGATTTGTAGGATGTATAAAAACATTTAAAAAAAAAAAAAATGACGTTTCAAATGACAGTAAACGGTTTTCCTTTAATCTATTCATAAACAACTGCTTGGGGCGGCAGTCTGTATTAAAAGAGGAGACCTTTTAGGACACGCAGAACAAGTTTAGTGATTTTTTGGCTAAATTATGGTGAAACTTATGAAGGCTTTGGATGAAAGTAACAATGGGTGCTTTAAAATTGGGCCTTTAGTGTCGGCAACAGTGCCATCACACCGTAACCCCTCTGTGGTATTGTGGAAGAGTGCAGGGATGGACCCTGCGTTCCAAAAAATTAAAATGATATAAATCTGGTACAGGCGTCAGTGCACCCAAATATTGTGCCTTTGGTGGCAGCAAGTGCCTTCACACCGTAACCCCTTTGTGGTATTGTGGAAGAGTGCAGTGGTGGAGGTTTTGTGAATGCAGAAGACATCCCGATCTATTCCGTTACGTCAGCATCAGGGGATTGATAGCTGCTGATCAAGGACTGATTTATTTTTATAAATGTCAGTCGGTCTACAGAGTCGGTGGACAGACGCACTCTTTTGTCTGTGACAAAACCTCCAGTGGCACTGAACGTCCTTTCAGAAAGCACGCTAGATGAAGGGTAACCTAGTAGCTGCATAGCATATTGGCTAAATTCTGGCCAGTGATCCAATCTCAACACCCAGTAAGCCAGTGGATCATCTGCTGGAAAGGTATCCAGGTCTACCCTTGCCCCTAGGTAGTCCTGCACCATACGGTGAAGACGCTGGCAATGGGTGCCTACATTTGACGTCCCTGGGCGTCGTGGACTAAAAAAATTTAAAAAGGCATCAATCAAGTGGCCCCGGCCTTCACCACTATTCCTTTGATTATCCACAGGCTCAGAAGCACGTGTGTCATCACTTGGTAACCTACCAGTGCCTGGAAAGGTGTTACACAAGTGTCGCTTTAGAGCGTCCTCAAGTTTTTTCATCCTGTGCTCCCTCTGTGCGGGCAGGATGAGCTCTGCAACTTTACCCTTGTATCGTGGATCAAGAAGGGTTGCCAACCAGTAATGATCCCTCTCCTTGATAGCACGAATCCTGGGGTCCTTTAGCAGGCTTTGCATCATAAGGGAGCCCATGCAGCGTAGGTTGGAGGTGGCATTACCTTCCGAGTCTTCCTGGTCCATGAGGATGACCCCATCGTGCACTTCCTCCTCCCAGCCACGTACTAGTCCTTGGGTTTCTGGGCACACAAAACCCTCCCTTGAGGAAACCCCACCTTCAATGCCCCCACTACTTAAATATTCCTCCTCCTCCTCCTCATCCTCCTCCTGTTTGATCTGAGGAGGACCCGCTGGAATGCTGTCTGCGGAAAGACTGGGGCCTTCAGAGCTAGGGAAGGCCTCCTCTTCCTCCCGCTGCTCTGCCTCTAGAGCCACATCTATAATTCCCCGCAGAGTGTGCTCCAGCAGAAACACTAAAGGAATTGTGTCACTGATGCATGCACTGTCCCTGCTCACCATCCTCGTTGCCTCCTCAAATGGTGACAGTACAGTGCATGCATCCTTGATCATCAGCCACTGCGGGGGAAAAAAACTAGTTGACCTGAACCTGTCCTTGTGCCATACTCACACAGGTACTCGTTGATGGCCATCTGCTGCTTGTGCAGATGCTGCAGCATTGCTAATGTCAAGTTCCACCTGGTGGGCATGTCACAGATCAGACGGTTTGTGGGAAGGTGGAATTCTCTTTGAATTTCTGCCAGGTGAACACTTGCTGGGAATGACCATCTGAAGTGGCTGCAGACTTTTCTGGCCTGGCTGAGATGCTTTGCCAGCCCTGGGTACCTGGTTAGGGAACGCTGTACCACCAGATTTAGGATGTGTGCTAGGCATGGTACATGCGTTAACTTACCCAGGCGTAGGGCGGAGAGAAGGTTGCTGCCATTATCACAGATGACCATTCCCAGCTCAAACTGGCGCGGTGTTAACCATCGCTGCACCTGCCGCTGCAGAGCTAACAGAATTTCTGACCCCGTGTGGCTCCTGTCCCCTAAACAAACCAGCTCAAGCAAAGTATGGCGTCTTTTTGCTTGAGCCATTGCGTAGCCCCTGCCACTTAAACTCGGTTTAACTGCCACTTCGCCAGAGACATAGAAGGAGGAGGAAGAGGGAGAGGTGGTGGTGGAGCAGACAGACCTCATACAAACAGCTTTCTGGAGGCGTGGTGGATGAACAAGCTCCAGCACAGAGCCCTGTCTTGGATCCCTCCCAGCTGCAATCAGAGTTACCCAGTGTGCTGTGAAGGAAATGTAAACTGCCCTGTCCAGGCTTGTGGACCACGTCTCTAAAATCACATGCACCTTGCTGCTGACTTCCTTTCCCAATGATTCCATAACATTGTCTTCCACGTGCTGGTATAGTGCTGGAATGGCCTTCCATGAAATGTAATGGTGTTTTGAATCCTGCCACTGTGGTACAGCACATTCAGCAAATTCCCGGAAGGAAGCAGAGTCCACCAGCTGGAAAGGCAGCACCTGTAATGCGAGTAATTTTGCTAAGCTGGCATTTAGACGCTGTGCTTGGGGATGGTTGGGACTATATTTTTTCTTACGCTGCAGCAGCTGGGGCAAAGTAATCGGACTGCGTAAATCTTCAGCTGATGGGATGCTGTCACATTCTGTGGAAGGACCTGGTACATCCATTACTGTAGCATCATCCCTGTCAGTGGAGGTTGGAGTCAATGACATGGCAGGACATATAGTGGGGGTAGAGACAGGTGAGGAGGACCTACGCAAAGTTTTGCACCAACGGGATGCGTGGCAGGTGGTCATATGTCACCTCAAGCACGTGGTACCCAAGCGTCCGGTGTCTTTCTCACTCTTGAGCCTCATCTGACATAGATTACAAATAGCAACGGTGCGGTCTGCTGCACATTTATTAACGAACTCCCAGACAGCAGAGTTGCTGGATGTGTGCTTTGAGGCAACAGCGCTCTGCCAGTTATTTGTGTGTCATCACTGGCACCCCCTTCCTCTAGGTTGATTATACTCCCTTCCTCAACCTCAGAGATTGAATCAGAGCATTGTAGTTGCTGTGCATCCTCAAGCAGCATGTCACTGTCATTGTAGTCAAACAATTCAGTTGACTTCTGCCGTAGCCTCACTATCACACACGGAGGAGTAGCTGTGGACATGGAGGCTGCATTAGATGCTTTGGCAGCTGAGGTGGACTGTAAACCACTACAGGCCTGGCTGGCAGAGGACTGGGAGGACGAGGATGGCCTGGTTAGCCAATCCACCAAATCCTCTGTATGTTGCTGCTGCTTAAAACGGCCAGCACCAGTTAGAAAGGACAAGCTTGCCCCTGCAGAGGATGCACCACATCCACGATGACCAGAGGCACAGCCTCCTGACACAGAGGCTGCTTGCCCTCTTATCTGTGCCTGTGAGCGTCTGCCTGTCCTTTTTGGTCTTTCTGACATAGTGAGTGATATATAGATTAAAGATATACAGAACTCGGATTCAACTCTGTTATAAAAATTGGAGATATGCTGCACAACTCTGATTCAACTCTGGTATGAAGATTAAAAGATTTCCAGAACTCTGGTATAACTCAGTGAGACACCCTGATAGCTGGCAGCCAGTGACAAGGCACAGATTAAAATTCCCAGAAACCTCCTATAAATCAGTGAGACCCCCTGATGGGTGGCAGTGTGACAAGACACAGATTACAATTCACAGAAATCTGCTAGAAGTATGTGACACCCCTGATAGCTGACTGTCAGTGACTGAAAAGACACGGATTACAATTCACAGAAATTTTACGGACGTATGTGACACCCTCTGATAGCTGACTGTCAGTGACTGAGAAGACTCACTTTCCACCACCAATTCCCAGATATCTGCAACAAGTGAGCCCCCCAAATTTCTGCTGTCACTGGCAGTGAGAAGACACACTTTCCACCAATTCCCAGATATCTGCAACAAGTGAGACCCCCAAAAGAGTGTCTTCTCACTGCCAGTGACAGCTAACAGAACAATCTCCTCTAACTCCGGCAGAAAACACGTGCTGGCTGAGCTGGGTTCAAGACTTATATAGTGTGCTGCAGGACTTAGCTCTGTGAGCCCATAATTGAGCTGTGATTGGCATAGTCTTGCACCTAAACTGTGGTCAGGTGCAGGCTGTAGCCAATTACAAGCTTCAGGCCAGTGGAAAAGTGCATTGTGGTCCATTGTGGGCGAACATGCAGTGAACACGCGGAAATGTTCGTAGTTCGCGAACATGTGAACAGGCGATGTGTCCGAACACATCGAACCGAACAGCTCATCCCTAACTATCACTTAGACAACACAATGATAATCCATCAGCATATAAAAAATACATTATCTTCTTTCTTTGTGTTCTGTTTTATTGGTTGAAAATAACTGTTTTGTGAAACTGACATATCTTAAGTTTTATTTCCAAATCAATGATCTTTAATCGCATGATTTATCGATGAGTTGTTGATAAATTAGAATGTTTTATTGCCTGGTGTCTGATAATTCCTTATTATCTGGTTAATTTAACATTGTAACTTGAAATGATAATGTGTTTAAGTAAATTTCCTTCAATTCCAATAGCTGTATCAATATTGGTATCACATAATCTTCCATCTAGCTTGATCAAAGTTGGCATGCATGGGTAGTTTTCACCTAAAGTAAAAAACTTGGGAAAAAATGTATTATTAACCTGTCAAATACTTTAAAATTTATATGGTTAAAATACTTTTTAAAGAGACCTCTAATCCATTTTAGAGAAAAAAATGCAACACATTTTTGGACACAAAGAAAAAGGAATGGTCATGAGAGAGACAAAATGGAGGAGAGGAGGGGTCATGAGAGAGACAAAATGGAGGGGGCTAGGAGAAGAATGTGAAAACTTCCTATTACTTTTGCAACGGTCACCATTTTTTTCTAAAATGCTCTTCAATCAAAATAAAAAAACATAACAAAATTATCATGGACATGTTTAAAACTTGACATGTTAACTAGCACAAAGTTCTCAGAGGAAACTCAGAGAAAAAGATTCTTAAAGATTGCTGATTTTAAATGTTTCTTATCAAGGATATTGGTTAAAAACAAACATTCAAACGTGAGGCGTTTGTGCAGCTATTTTACAGTCTGTTTTATTCCCTCCAAGAAAATTCAATGGGGGGGGGGTACAGTCATACGTTGTTGCACTTCACACCAAAAGACAAAACATCAGACAGCAAAAAATAAAACTAGACATATGGCTACCAATGCAGAAAAAAGAAAACAAACAATACTCAGGATACTAAACTACAACCTTCCATCTCCCTTTGTCAAAAAAAAAAATATAAACACCTTCTATCTCCACTCATCACCTGAAATCTGCCTAATTTCCTTTGTACAACGCTACAAAACCTGTAGGCGCTTTCCATTAAACTTTCACTCAAATCCTTCAATATTACTTTATCCTCTTAGATTGTAAGCGCTTAAACAGGACCTCTTTGCTTACCGTATTATGAGAGATTATATATATATATATATATTTATATATATATATTCCAGTATACAGGTTGCAAAACCTGTAAATGACCTCAGTCAGACATTTTGGCAATTATTCAATAGGGGATTCAAATATTACTATAATTATATCTTTCGTAGAGATTATCAGTCGTTCAGCAACAAAGAAACTACACAGGCATGCTTGTCCCTTCTACTAAACATATAACCTATATTAAGGCGTGGTCAATCCCTTTTGCTGGACTCAAACAAAGACCAGAGGGAAATAACCGACCACGCCGCTTTTGGGAAAATGTATAACTTATAATAATGCAGATTGACGACACCCATCACCTTGATACACTAGTTTTTTTATATATATCATACATCAACTTGTATCATCCCTTCACACTATAAATCCAGCTCAAACTATTCCTTTGTCTCTTTCACATCTGCTTCGCATGCACGCTGCACGCGCTCAAAGTGCGCCCAATTCCACAACAGTTACAGTTACAGTTTTATAAAACACAGCTCCAGAATTCAACTTCTACTACAGTCATTCAACTACAGTCATTCAAGGCTAATGTCATTTGTATATACTGTTCAATTATCCCTAATAGATACTCACAGAACAACAAAAATAACTACATATTCCATTATCCAACTTGCACTGCTAAACCACACTACTAGCATTCAAAGAAAAAAAATCCTAAAACAATCCTTATACAAACACATAACATTATACATTACAAAAAAAAGATTAATAAAAAAAAGAAGAAAAAAAAAACTTTCTACAAAAGAAAGAGAAGCAGGCGCTTTTGAAATTTACTGTAAAAGTAAAGCCCTATTGTCTCCATTTCCTGTTCCTTTTTTTTTTTTTTACACGAGGCAAGGTAGTAAAGACACATAGAAACGAAGCAACCTGTAGTAAGAGAAGCAGTCCCTATACATAAATTACATATAAAAAACACAATATCAGAACTACGAAATACAAAACATCAAAGATAAACACATACATTAATAGTTAGTAAAGACAAACATTTAAATAAACAGACGTAATCAATGGCAAGAAACAAAATAAAAAAAAACAAATCTGAAAGAAGAAAAAAAAAACGTTTGCAAATCCTTTAGAATCAGTTAGTGCATACATACAGCAACGCAAAAAATAAAAAATGGCAAGAATGCAAAAGAAAAATTGCTCTCAATGGAAGCAACGCTATTTTGTTTTCGCTCTTGCTATACGAGAAGAAACCAGATCTAATCAATTAAAATAAAATACTCACAATTACAAGCAGATATGGACAAGCCAGAAACTCCAGAACACAAAGGAGCTACAATACGGACACAGACAGATAAAGACAAACACATTTACTCAAACGCTAGAAACAGTTAAAAACATCTCTTTCCCGGGTGAGTATCACATAAACAAATAACACATCTCCGGATGAGTTGCAACTCAAACTCTTGAGATACACGTGATTCGCACTGCGGGGAATCCAAACGCTTGTCCTTTAATTACAGCAATAAACACAAAATAACAACTTCAGGAATGATCCTAGATCATCCATCCGGGAGAGCGTAAACAAACCAAGACAAAGAAAGTATCCGTCCGTGCAACAAAAAGACATGAAGATTCATGATCTGAACAAACACCTTACACAATTGAATGGCAGATTCCACTTCTGAGACCAACTGTTAAATTAAAATTCTATTATAATTACCATATATGGATGCCATAAACCTTTTTCAAGTTTCTACTCATATAGCAAAAAGAAAGGACGCGCGCACGCCATGGCGGAGAGACCAAAATCAGCTACATACACGAAATAGCTTCATCAGGTCTTCTGAGTATTTTTTGTTACACAGACCAGTTTATTAGATTTCATAGAACTTATAGCCAATCAGCATACAGATACATTTCCACGTCACAGTTTAACCAACACGGTTTATTACTACATATGATTCAGAGATGATTTTTTTCTAGCTTCCAATGTCCGCACACCCTTTCCTGCACAGACAGGAAATCGGCTAAATTCCACAGTCCAACATCCTATGTAAGAAAAGACATAGAGTTTGACACTCAAAATGGGAGGGGGGAATTTCACAGCCCATTTCATCAGAACAGGCTTTTCACTCTAATGCATATTGAAATATGGTACGTATTTCAATCACAGGACATTAAAAAACTACCTATCATATGGGGGCTGTGGGGTTGAGAGCTTATGGGGGAGCTGGGGGTAGAGAGCTGGGGAGGAGAGCTTATGGAGGGGCTGGGGGAAGAAAGCTTATGGGGGCAGGGAGGGTAGCTAGCTGGGGGAGCAAAGCTTATGGGGGTGCTGGGGGTAGAGAGCTGGAGGAGGAAGGCTTATGGGGGAGCTGGGAGGAGGACAACTGATGAGGGGGAGCTGTGAGGAGGTAAAAAGCTGTGGGAAGGAGAGCTGCAGGAGAGGGGGCTGTTGAGGGGAGGAGCTGGGGGAGGACAACTGATGAGGGGGAGCGGTGAAGGGGTAAAAAGCTGTGGGGAGGAGAGCTGCAGGAGAAGGGGGCTGTTTGAGGGAAGCAGCTGGGGGTGACATTACCTAGGAATAGGTATCCCCCTGGCTGCTGCTGCTTTCCGTCCTGTTTCCTCCCTTCACTGCTCCCTCCCTTCCACGTGGTTTGGGGACAGGAAGTATTCCATTATAGCTAAGTTATAGCTAAATAATGATTGCGCTCCCGGAGTATACTGTATGTGGCTGTTTTAGGTATGTGGCAATCCCAATAGAGGGTGGATTGTAGTTAACAGCCGGTGATAGCAGCATATTATCTAAAAATATTCAGCGTCAGGGGTTTATACAAAAATAAGAGGTGCTAATTCCACAGCACCATTTGGCTTGTGAACATGTACAGGCCTGTCTAAAGTTTGCCAATGAACATCTGAATGATTCAGAGGAGAACTGAGTGAAAGTATTGTTGTCAGATCATGTGACCAAAATAGAGCTCTTTGGCATCAACTCATCTCGTTGCCTATGACACCAAGAACATCATCCCCACCATCAAACACGGAGTTATATTATGCTTGGGGGCAGGGCAGCCATCAGAAATGATGGGGCCCCTTACTAAACCTCACGATGGGGCCCCCCGGGCCCCCCGGCACTCAACCTCTAACTGCTTTTCTCCCCCTTCAGAAAAAAAAAGGACATAACATAGCACCACAGCAATAAAACTCCCAGTAATGTGCAGTGTGTATGAGCATATCACAGAATCCACAGCAATAAAACTCACAGTAATGTGCGGTGTGTATGAACGTTTCACAGAATCCACAGCAATAAATCTCACAGTAACGGGTTGTATATGATGGCCTTGGGTCTGTGTCTGGGCCTGGTCCCTGGGTCTGGTTTGGGCCTTGGGGGCTGGGGTCTGGGCCTTGGGGTCTGTGGTCTGGGCCTTGGGGTCTGTGGTCTGGGCCTTGGGGTCTGGGCTGAGTCTGGGCCTTGGGGTCTGGTCTGGGCCCTGGGTCTGGGCTCTGGTCCCTGGGACTGGGCCTTGGGGTCTGGTCCCTGGGGTCTAGGCCCTGAGTCTGGCCTGGGGTCTGGGCCCTGGGCCTTGGGGTCTGGGCCCTGGGACTGGGCCTTGGGGTCTGGTCCCTGGGGTCTGGCCTGGGGTCTGGTCCCTGGGGTCTAGGCCCTGAGTCTGGCCTGGGGTCTGGGCCCTGGGCCTTGGGGTCTGGACCCTGGGTCTGGGCCTTGGGGCCTGGTCCCTGGGTCTAGGCTGGGCCTGGTCCCTGGGGTCTGGGGCCTGGTCCCTGGGTCTGCGCTCTGGGCCCAGGGTCTGGGCTCTGGGCCTTGGGGTCTGTGCCCTGGGGTCTGGGGTATGGGCCTTGGGGTCTAGACCTGGGGGTCTGGGCCCTGGGCCTTGGGGTCTGGGCCTTGGGGACTGGGCCTTGGGGACTGGGCCATGGGGACTGGGCCATGGGGACTGGGGTCGGTCTGGGCCTTGGGGTCTGGGTCTTGGCCCTGGGGTCTGGTCCCTGGGACTTGGGGTCTGGGCCTTGGGGTCTGGGCCCTGGGGTCTGGTCCCTGGGGCCTGGTCCCTGGGTCTAGGCTGGGCCTGGTCCTGGGGTCTGGGGCCTGGTCCCTGGGTCTGCGCTCTGGGCCCAGGGTCTGGGCTCTGGGCCTTGGGGTCTGTGCCCTGGGGTCTGGGGTATGGGCCTTGGGGTCTAGACCTGGGGGTCTGGGCCCTGGGCCTTGGGGTCTGGGCCTTGGGGACTGGGCCTTGGGGACTGGGCCATGGGGACTGGGCCATGGGGACTGGGGTCGGTCTGGGCCTTGGGGTCTGGGTCTTGGCCCTGGGGTCTGGTCCCTGGGACTTGGGGTCTGGGCCTTGGGGTCTGGGCCCTGGGGTCTGGGCCTGGGGTCTGGTCCCTGGGCCTTGGGGTCTGGGCCCTGGGGTCTGGTTTGGGCCTTGGGGTCTGGGCCTTGGGGTCTGGGCCCTGGGTCTGGACCTTGGGGTCTGGCCTGGGTCTGGGCCTTGGGGCCTGGGCCCTGGGGTCTGGGCCTTGGGGTCTGTGCCCTGGGGTCTGGGCCCTGGGCCTTGGGGTCTGGGTCTTGGCCCTGGGGTCTGGGCCCTGGGACTTGGGGTCTGGGCCCTGGGTCTGGCCTGGGTCTTGGGGTCTGGTCCCTGGGCCTTGGGGTCTGGGCCCTGGGTCTGGCCTTGGGGTCTGGGACTGGGCCTTGGGGTCTGGGACTGGGCCTTGGGGTCTAGACCTGGGGGTCTGGGCCCTGGGGTATGGGCCCTGGGGTCTGGGCCCTGGGGTCTGGTTTGGGCCTTGGGGTCTGGGCCCTGGGTCTGGCCTTGGGGTCTGGGCCTTGGGGCCTGGGCCCTGGGGTCTGGGGCCTGGTCCCTGGGTCTAGGCTGGCCTGGTCCCTGGGTCTGGGCCTGGGCCTTGGGGTCTGGGCCCTGGGTTTGGGCCTTGGGGTCTGGGCCCTGGGACTTGGGGTCTGGGCCCTGGGTTTGGGCCTTGGGGTCTGGGCCCTGGTCCCTGTGTCTGGGCCTGGGGTCTGGTCCCTGGGGCCTGGTCCCTGGGTCTAGGCTGGGCCTGGTCCCTGGGGTCTGGACCCTGGGTCTGGCCTGGGTCTTGGGGTGTGGTCCCTGGGTCTGTGCTCTGGGCCCTGGGGTCTAGGCCCAGGGGTCTGTGCCTTAGGGTCTGGGCCCTGGGTATGGGCCTTGGGTTCTGGGTCCTGGTACTGGGCATTGGGGACTGGGCCTTGGGGTCTGGGCCCTGGGGTATGGGCCTTGGGGTCTGGGCCCTGGAACTTGGGGTCTGGGCCCTGGGTCTGGGCCTTGGGGTCTGGGCCCTGGGTCTGGACCTTGGGGTCTGGGCCCTGGGACTTGGGGTCTGGGCCCTGGGTTTTGGCCTTGGGGTCTGGGCCCTGGTCCCTGTGTCTGGGCCTTGGGGTCTGGTCCCTGGGGCTGGGCCTTGGGGCCTGGGCCCTGGGGTCTGGGTCTAGGCTGGGCCTGGTCATTGGGGTCTGGACCCTGGATCTGGCCTGGGCCTGGACCTTGGGGTCTGGGCCCTGGGACTTGGGGTCTGGGCCCTGGGGTCTGGGTTTGGGCCTTGGGGTCTGGGCCCTGGGTCTAGGCTGGCCTGGTTCCTGGACCCTGGGTCGGGCCTTGGGGTCTGGTCCCTGGGTCTGGTCCCTGGGTCTGCACTCTGGGCCTTGGGGTCTGGGCCTTTGGGTCTGGGCCATGGATCTAGGCTGGGCCTGGTCCCTGGGGTCTAGACCCTGGGTCTGGCTTGGGTCTAGGCCTTGGGGTCTGGTCCCCGGGGCTGGGCCTTGGGGCCATAGGGTATGGGCCCTGGGGTATGGGCCCTGGGGTATGGGCCTTTGGGGTCTGGATCCTGGCTCACCACTCCCCTGTCTTTTCTTCTCTCTTCTTTTCTTCTCTCTTCTTTTCTTCAGCCCGGGCCCTCCATCTCAGGCGAGCAGCTTCACTGAGTGGAGGGGCGGAGCCAAATCAACGTGCTTGGGAGGCCCCCACACGCTGCTTGGCCCCGCCCAGCCAGCCAGTGAAGCTGCCAGGAGCCGGAGGAGACACAGTGTCTCCTCTGGCTCCTGCAGCAGAGGCACAGCTCCGGATTCGTACTCATCGAGTAAGATACTGGAGCTATAAAAGGGCGACACCGCTGCCGATGGGGCCTGGCGGCCCCCCTGGGCCCCGGCGGCCCGGGCCCCTTACATCAGCATGGCGCGTAATGCCCTGATGGCGGCCCTGCTTGGGGGTGTTTTCCTGCTAAGGGAACAGGACAACTTCACCGCATCAAAGGGATGATGGATGGGGCCATGTATTGTCAAATCTTGGGTGAGAACCTCCTTCCGTCAGCCAGGGCATTGAAAATGTGACTGACTTCCTCGTCAACTACATCCTGCTGAACTGCAATGTAATAATATTAAACTTCCTCTTGGAACCAAACACTGATACACTTATTTTGTTTATTTCATGTTGCTGATATCTTACATGCACTTTGTTTTTCGCGTGTATGTTCACTCATGAAAATATTTTCCTCTATATATGTCACTGTGTGCATCCAGTTTGTGCTATTTTGTGTTGTAAATTGCCCCCCCCCATAGTGGGCTACATTACAATACTGGTGCTAATGTTATTGCTCACTAGCGTGAGCGTTAACGTTAGCCCTGGTGGACACAATACGGGCCACCCATATTACAATCCAAACGCTAACAGTTTAAGAAACCCGTTACCGTTCGGTATCTTGCGTTGTACTGAAGCAAGGTTATGATACTTTGTGCTTCCTATACTTAACATGGGGAGCGCAAAGTGTTAATTTGCGATAGCATTACAATATGCTAACGCAAACTAACATCTGGCTGCGGTTAGCAAAAAGTTAACCACAGCCTTGACCTGGTGCTAACGGATTCTGCTGGTGCAGAATCCGTCAGCACCAGCAATAGCCCCCCAAAATGAATCAGACACTCACCTTCCATCCCGCTACGAGGACCGCAGCTCCAACCGCCTCCTCCGTCCGACGGGAGCAGGGAGAGACTGGGGGGAAAAAGTCCCCCAGTCTCCCCCTGAGGATCACTACACCGACCTGCCGGATCTCGCGAGGCGAGATCCGGTAGGTCATGTGACAGATGCTTTCTGCTTAAATGGAGTCCTATGGACTCCATGGAGAGGATGCGCGCAACGGCGCTTACTGCTGCCGCGCGTCTCCTGGGACTTAGCGCCCGATAACAATGCAGGCTGCTTTTTAAGCGCCTGCATTGTAATATCGAGCTAAAATGCAGGCGCAGGTTTTTCTTCTTTGCGTCCCCATTTTAGCACGATAATCATAATGTAGCCCAGTGTCTTTACAGCACTTACTCATCATTGTGTGGCATTGGGCATAGAATGGACTCTATCAGGGTTATTCAGAGAGCACTGAAATGTCACCGACATTTCGGTGCTCTCCCGTTCGCCGCACTTCGGAGAGTTAATTTCGCCGACCCTGCGGGGGAATTCACCACAGGGTCCCATACGTTCAGTGAATCGACCTGCTGAGCAAATCGAACAACACCGCAAACCTGCTGAGTCAATCCGAAAAAAGCTGATAACCCACTGTACAGACAGCCAACCAGCCACCGGAAAAGCTGGCAGGCCAGCAAAAAAACAAATACAACTGCAATTTTTAAAAGGCGTTTCAAACAAAGTCCTGCATGAAAATACCTAGGAATAATGTGTAAGGTCCTATGAATAATAATAAAAAGGTCTGTTACAGAAAAAAAACGCCATTTAAAAATAAATAAATAAATAAAATCGAGAAATTGTCTTTTTCCCTGAAAAAATCCTGGAAAATGTCTAAAAAAATCCTAAAAAAATAAATAAAGAGACTTTTTGCTCTTGGTTGAATAGATATTTAAGAAAAACAGTGATTTTTTTTTTTACATTGAATCCTATGGGATTCACCTACTTAAACCTGAATGAAAGCATGAATGAAACCTGGAATGAAAACACCAAAAACCAATGCATTTAACTGACATTTGTTTTACATTTGGTGCTGTTCAGTGTTCTCTGAATAGATTAACCATTACTTCTCTATGGGGATTTCACTGCCGCTGAAGACCACTGTATTTCGCTAGCAATTCCCTAATATTTGGCGAACTGCCAACTTTTTGAATAGTCAAATGGCCTCGAAATTGCACCATACAGGGGAATTCAATCTCTTTTAATAACCCGTATGGTTCAGAAGTCCAGAAAACCGACCTATTGAGTAGGATTTGGGGGACTATTTGTAAATGACATCACCAGGTGGTACCATTCAGTATTGTTAGCCCACTACCATCTCATTCAGCTGCCATCTCTCATCTCGAGTAGCCCAGACAACTCAAAAGATCACTTGCACCCTTGCCTAAACATTCACTCCTCCGGTCCATTGTCTTTTCAATATTGTTTTATCCTATACCACAGCTGTAAAATGAGATTCACTGTAAAATTTTGGTAACTATTGCATCATGGGAAAAATCCACAAAATGGAAAGAGGAGTTAAACACATAACATTATTTTTCTCATTTTATGTAATTAATTCAAACAAAGAAAAATAAACCGCAGCGGACACTATTCTAATCCTGACGCTAAAACGGGGGCGCTAAGGAGAAAAACCTGCGCCTGCAGGTTTCTCCTTAGCGTCCCCGTTTTAGCATGATATTATGGTGCAGGCGCTAAACCAGCAGCCTGCACCATAAACATGGCGCTAAGCCTCGGGATGCCGTAGCGAGCATCCCCACCTTCCATATGACTCCATTGAGGCTTCCACTGCAGGTCACATGACCTGCAAGATCTCGCCTCGCGAAATCCGGCAGGTCGGCGTAGTGATTAGCAGAGGGAGACTAGGGGACTTTCCCCCCAGTCTCTCACTGCTCCTGGTGGCAAGAAGAGGGTGATGGAGCCGCCATTCTCGCGTGGGATGAGCGGGGAATATGTGATTTTTTTTGGGGGGGTTTCAGCTGTTGCTGACTGACTTCACAGAAGCAGAATCAGTTAGCACCAGGTCCTAGCTGTGGTTAACTTTTGAGTTAACTGCAGCTTGGTGTAACTAGCATTAGGACTTTTTAATCCTAATGCCAATTAACACTTTGCGCTCCCCATGTTAAGCATAGGGAGTGCAAAGTACAGTAAGCTTGCACTGAAAAGTGCAAGATCCAAATTGCTAACGTTTTTTTTTCCATTAGCGTTCGGATTCTAATATGGCCCGCCCGTGCTAGGACAGCCAGAGCTAACGTTAACGCTCACACAGGTAAACCTAGCGTATACATGTCTCAGCGGAGGCGAGAACATAAATAAAATAAAGGCCACTACAAAAAAGAGGCCATAAAGCAAGTTTGGGAGTGTGCTAGATTGGAGATACTAGCACAATACTGGACCCTCCGTGGAAACTGATATAGGGAATAAAAGGCAGTGTGGAAACATTGCAAGTATCAAATATAATGAATGGAAACAGGCATTTGAGGGTCTGTGGGTATAGGAAAGCATAAGAAAACACACAGCCTTTATGAAGAGCCCTAGCAGGAACAAACAATACAGGCTTGGAAAAAAAAAAAACACACACAAACAAACAGCCTGGCCTCAGTGCATTGAAACTGAGCTAGATGCCTAAATTGGGAGTGCTCCCAGTAGGTAAGGAATATTTCTATCAAGCCAGAAAAAACACAGTTTCCAGAGCAAGGATTAAAGGGTCCCTAAAACATAAAGAACTAAATGAACACCTCTATTGGCTCATCGCGTTTCCCTAGTATAAACCAGCGTCATCAGGAGCAGAGAGTGCAGCCTAGTTGTTGCATAGGCTTGAGAGTAAGAAGTGAGTCACTTCTTACACTCAAGCCTATGCAACAATTAGGCTGCACTCTCTGCTTCTGATGACGCTGGTTTATACCAGGGAAACGTGTTGAGCCAATATAGATGTTCATTTAGTTCTTTTTCAATTGTTAAATTGGGGTTACCCCCCCCATCACCAACAGTGGCAAGAGCCTTTTTTCTATGTTCAATAGATTGCTCCCCACAACTATCTTGGTACACCCTGCGAGTGTTTTTGTCTTTCCATTAATATAAGAAAAGGCTTCTTGGGCATACTTCTGCAAATCCTCAAATTGTGACAAACTGGAGCTAATAGACTCAATCCCACTAATATGGGCCAGCCCAGGGGGTCTGTGGAAATCTTAAAAAAAATAATTACTGTTATTTTTGGTTTTTAACTAGAGGACCTCCAGATCACCACTAGAAGCACTGCTATCTGCTGACTATCCACAGTAGCTTGCCAGTTTTGAATAATATAATTTACCTAATGCATTTCATATTATGTATTCAATGCATTCTGTCAACCAAGGATTGATAAGTAAAAACAGGTAAAAGTATTAATAATTATTTAATTACATTGGCAGGTAAATACATTCCAAGCTCTACTGATCTCAGATGGAATATCAAGCTTTTCCATGTTCAATTATGCTGATATAACCTGGACGACTGGCACTGCAAGTGGAGGAGATCCTCTTACAGGTCTTGGTGGTGTTATGGCCCAGGTAAGCTGCTTTATCACTTTACAAAGGTAACTAATTTTCACCCTTCCAGCTGATATCTTATCAGTGGAGTGAAAATATAAAATGTTATTTATTATGGACCAGAGAAAACCACTCAGAGAACAAGAGACTCTCTTAAAACTGAAATAAAATTTTATTTTAGTTGGTAAAGATGTCAGGCTAAATTACATGCTCCACTCTAAAATGCTAGCGCAAAGTAAAAATCTTTGAGCTAAGCGTTAAATGTCATCGCGCGGAAATCACCTTTGGAATTACAATCTACACGTGTGTTCAAATCTGCCAATCTGTAGCACATGTGCGCGTAACGCTAACAGGATGTGCCAAAATGCTTGCGGAGTTCTGCTTAGTGGTAAAATCGTTACGCGCGCTGTTGTTTTTCCCAATTCAACCAATCCGAAAACAGAGCCACACCTGTCTCCTGCTAATAAATAGCGCCAGCCAGAGCCATTCTGTGACTGTGTCTGTTCTATTTTATAGCCAGATACAGGGTCCCGGGTGTTTGGAGGTGGTACGTATAGAGACAGAGAGAGACAGAGGAGCTAATAGCAGTACAGGAGCAGTTTTCATTGTCATCCAGGGCTCGAGTCCTGCAGTAATGCGTGGGAACTGCGTTTCCGCACTTCTCCCGCTGCGGAAACACAGGTTCCCGCTGTGGCCTGAGCCCGAAACAGTTTAGCTGGCCACACATTGCCGGCGGCCGCGTGTTTTTCCTCCTACGAGCGGCCGCTGGAATAACGCTTGGCCGCTCGCCTGGGATCCAACAGCCAGCCGCGATCTCGCGAGATTGCGGAGTTCATTGCCGGCGGTCGTAGGAGGAAAACACGCAGCTGCCGGCAATGTGCGGCCAGCTAAATTGTTTCCAGCCTGCCAGAGAGGAGAGGTGAGCTGGGGCCTGAGGGCAATATGTCCATATGAGCTGGGGGCAATATGTCCATATGAGCTGAGGACAATATGTCCATATGAGCTGGGGCAATATATCCAAATGAGCTGGGGACAAATATATCCATATAAGCTGGGGCAATATGTCCATATCAGCTGGGGGCAATATGTCCATATGAGCTGGGGGCAAATATATCCATATAAGCTGGGGCAATATGTCCATATGAGCTGAACGTAATATGTCCATATGAGCTGGGGCAATATAACCATATGAGCTGGGGCAATATATCCATATGAGCTGGGGGCAATATATCCATATGAGCTGGGGGCAATATATCCATATGAGCAGGGGCAATATATCCATATGAGCTGGGGGCAATATACCCATGTGAGCCGGGGGCCATATATCCATATGAGCTGGGGGCAAAATAACCATATGAGCTGGGGGCAATATATCCATATGAGCTGGGGTGTAATATAACCATGTGTGAGCTGGGGCCTGGGGGCAATATATCCATATGAGCTGGGGCAATATATCCATATGAGCAGGGGCAATATATCCATATGAGCAGGGGCAATATATCCATATGAGCTGGGTGCAATATATCCATGTGAGCTGGGGGCAATATACCCATGTGAGCCGGGGGCAATATATCCATATGAGCTGGGGGCAAAATAACCATATGAGCTGGGGGCAATATAACCATGTGTGATCTGGGGGCAATATATCCATATGAGCTAGGGGCAATATATCCATATGAGCTGGGGGCAATATAACCATGTGTGAGCTGGGGCCTGGGGGCAATATATCCATATGAGCTGGGGCAATATATCCATATGAGCTGGGTGCAATATATCCATGTGCGCTGGGGCAAATATATCCATGTAAGCTGGGGGCAATATACCCATGTGAGCTGGGGGTAATATACCCATGTGAGCTGGGGGCAATATATCCATATGAGCTGGGGCAAATATATCCATTTGAGCTGGGGGCAAATATATCCATGTGAGCTGGGGGCAAATATATCCATGTGAGCTGGGGCAAATATATCCATATGAGCTGGGGGCAAATATATCCATATAACCAGTGCTGGGTATATTATTCTGGGGGTCCTTTGCTGTGCATATTATTCTGGGGGCTCAGTGATGTGCATATTATTCTGGGGGTCCAGTGCTGTTCATATTATTCTGGGTGCTCAGTGCTGTGCATATTATTCTTGGGGCTCAGTGCTGTGTATATTATTCTGGGGGTCCAGTGATGGTATATTATTCTGGGGGCTCAGTGCTGTGTATATTATTCTGGGGGTCCAGTGCTGGGTATATTATTCTGGGGGTCCAATACCTGTGTATATAATTCTGGGGGGGGGGTCTGTGCCTGGATATATATATATGTATGTGATATATATATATATTATATATAACGTGTTAGCATACGAGTATACTTGTATGTAGTGATACCTTTCACTGATCAGTATAGTTTCCAGACCTGAAGAAAAGCGTTACACTCTTGAAAGCTTGTCTTTTAAATGTAATATTAACCCAATAAAAATGGTATCACCACGAACTGTTATACTCGTGATCAGGGCCGGCCCAAGACCTTGTGCTGCCTGGAGCAAAGGCTGAAATGCTGCCCCCCTAAAAAGACACCCGCACACCCTGAATATATGGAGGAGCTCCTAAAAAGACACCCACACACCCTGAATATATGGAGGAACCCCTAAAAAGACACCCACACAACCTGAATATATGGAGGAGCCCCTAAAAAGACACCCACACACCCTGAATATATGGATATTTTCCCCCCAGCTCACATGGATATATATATTTGCCCCAGCTCACATGGGTATATTTGCCCCCAGCTCACATGGGTATATATTATATTTCCCCCATCTCTCATGGGTTCGTATTACCCCCAGCTCTCATGGGTATATACTACCCCCAGCTCTCATGGGTATATATTACCCCCAGCTCACATGGGTATGTATTGCCAGCTCACATGGGTATGTATTGCCAGCCCAGCTCACATGGGTATATATTGCCAATTCACTTGGGCATATATTGCCAGCCCAGCTCACATGGGTATATATTGCCAGTTCACTTTTGTATATATTGCCAGCTCACATGGTTATATATTGCCGGATCACATGGGTATATATTGCCAGCCCAGCTCACTTGGATATATATGGTCAGCTCAGCTCACTTGGGTATATATTGCCAGCTCAGCTCACATGGGTATATATTGCCAGCTCACATGAGTCTATATTGCCAGCCCAGCTTACGTGGGTATATATTGCTAGCTCAGCTCACATGGGTATATATTGTAATGTACCCAGCTGAGCTTTTATTGATATATTTTGCCCAATTCCCCCCTGCCCCCAGGCTCACATGGGTATATTGCTCCAGGGTCAGCCACCGGCACTCGGTCTCACCTCAGGCGGAGATCAGAGTCAGACACTGGGTTTGGCGCGCCGCTGGCAGTGGCAGGCTAGTCCAGACCTCCAGGGCGGGCCCGCCTGTCGACAACACCTCCGGCTCCAGGCTCCTCAAAACAACTGTCAGGTCACGTGATGGTGCCGTGCACCATCACTAAGAGGCGCCTAAAGGAAGAGAAGACATGGGATCTATCTGCTGCGGCCGCCGCCTGCGCACCCTTGGACCGATGCACGCTTAGCATGCGTGTGGGAGGGTGGGGGCGCGGTAGCGCAATGTAGCACACAATGTAGCCACGCAGCGGCTGCCAAAGTAGATGCTGCCGCCGCGCTGGTGAAGAAATCATGCAGCCCGGAGATCAAGATGGTGACGGCGGCAAAATTTGGTGCTGTGCAAATTTGCCGCCTGGCACAAGCACTCCGTGCTGCACCATTGTCGGGCCAGCCCTGCTTGTGATATATATATTTTTTCTTCAGGTAATAGGGGTTGTGGAATTCGTGGGTGAGTTCCCTCACTTTTTTCCCCAGGACTTTACCCCTCATCACACATACATCACAAAACAAATCACTACATGTACTGTAGATTCGCATTACACATATTCACATCTACACCTATACACCACTAAACATCACACACTACATTACTGCACTTAAATACACATTACATATATTCACACACACACACCTATACACTACCAAGCATCACACATATATTGTCACAACCCCCACCTACCCCCCTTTTGTATTCATTTTGTCACCCAAACCCTGTGTATTCCCCATTGTATTTGTCTGTAACTGTTTGTCATGGAGGGTGCAGGGAGGAGAGATGGAGGAGTGTTGAGGAGCAGCAGGAGGTGAGGAGAGGTAGAGAGGTGTCAGGGCATGGGAGTCAGGGTGACAGAACACGTGGGCACGGAGGTAGCAGACATGGAGAGGGAGGTAGGAGACATGGAGAGGATCACTGTAGAAGTGTGAAGCGTAGGAGTGTGGAGCGTAGGAGTGTGGAGCATAGGAGTGTGGAGCGTAGGAGTGTGGAGCGTAGGAGTGTGGAGCGTAGGAGTGTGGAGCGTAGGAGTGGAGAGTGTAGGAGTGGAGAGCATAGGAGTGGAGAGCGGGCCTTGAGTCCTGAGAGGGACACCCGTGGTGTAGGGGAGAGACGTAGGACTCAGAGTGATGGGAGTGAGGATGCCAGGCCAGGCCCATCCAGCCAAGGAACAGGTGTGGCACAGGGGACAGGACAGGGAGTCAGAGACCAGACACACTCCAGGACACAGGTGTCCCAAGGGGCCTCAGGTGCACGGATCCGAGAGGAACGTTACACTCTCAAGGAAAAGAATGTCTTGATACAGGAATAAATGGCAAGGGCACATCACCTGGAAGATTCATCCCTCTCTGGACACCAGCATCAAAGGCTGTAGAGGGAGATACGTGGAGCTGTGTGTGCACTGGAGAAGAACGGAACAATAGAGTCCATTAAACAACGCTACCAGGATTGCAAGCGGGAGCTGAAGGCAAAGCTGGCCAGGGAACGTCGTGAAGCGATACGAACTGGTGGTGAACCGCCGCGCAGATACGTCTATACACAGTGGGAGGAGATGCTGAAGGAACGGGTCAGTGCAACCAGCGTGTCAGGATTCCAAGGTGTCCAAACACGAGCAGAGGAGCCACCGACTGAGCCTGAGTATTGCTTTCATTTTGAGTATTTAATGTGATTCTTGTAATTTCAGCAAATTTGTACAGCCATATAGTGTATGCAGATGTTTTGACTACATATCCTATGATGCCCTGTCACCCATTAGCTACATAGTGCATCATGTGATGTGTAGTGCAAAACTATTAGAATGTGCCAGGTTGCAGGATAATCTGAAAGAGTCAATAATGTAAAGATTGATTTCTGTTATTCATTTACATGGGGGAAATCCAAGAATAGAGTAGATATGACTGAGTTAATACGAGGTCGGAGATGTTGAGCCAATACAGGGTTAAATGTGCATTTGTTGACAGGAGGCCTTTGCTATAGTAGTGCATGTTGTCAATGATGCGTGTGTCTAAAAGTAAGGATTTCCTGAAATGGTGGCACATGCATATGTATTGTTTAAATCTGTTCAGTGCATACAGGGTTAAATGTGCATTTCTGTCATGGAGGGAGGGATGCAATTTATTGTTAGTAATTATCAGTAGGGCCATACACAATGGTCTAATGGCCAGCTGTGCATGGTAAAATCATTGTTGTTGACTCTTGATCGAGCTGATGGCATGGCCTGTCTGTGGCTGTGTACCATATCTGTGTCAGTAGCACACATCTCACTGATGGTGTGCCATGTCGCAGTCAGTGAGACGTTCCAATCACTTCATATCTGACAGTCAACAATAGTGATGCATACAATGTCTTGATCGAAAAAAAGAAAAATTGTAATGCATATGGTGTGTTTACAATTAATTGTTTTGTCTTGTGTAACGTAATTGCATGTGGGTCTCGCCAAGAATAGCACAGTGAATAATCAATATTGAATACATCACAGATTATGGCTTTAATTCGGATGGGGGGCATTCTTAGGGGGAACATGTCACGATTTCTAAAGGGCCAATATTGATTCATTCATGCTGATGTGCAGGTCACGTTAAATGCTGCCCTACAGCATGTATAATCCAGACACTGCAAGCACAAAATCCAAAAGCAAACAGCGGTGACCTGCCTTATTGTACAGCATCAGTGACAGGGTGGGTCACGTGTGCATACCCTTGTATACTCAACTGCAGCGCATGGGTGTGACACGCTGCAAGGTGTCATGTACAATGCACGTCACATCAGCATGATTCAATTATGTGTGTCCCAGTTCAACCTGGCCAATATAGTGACACTACATTCAGGTGTGAATCTGCAGATCTCTCATAGCTGTGCTTGACATCTTTAAAAAGTCTGCAAGTAAAGATGATTCATATATATTTGCATCTAATCATATGCTGGCACCTGTGTCTGACACTTCATTGTTTTGCAATGAATTGAAAATACATCCAACTGTGTATTGAGCATTGCAATCATGTTATCCTGTCCTCTCTTCACAGATACACCACCTGATGCACAGTCCGCCCCACAAACCTCATCACCTGTCTCCCCACAGGTTGAACGCTATTTGAGCGAACATTCTTTGTCAGACTTCTTGGGGGAGGAAGACATGTACAGGCTACTGGACATCTCACCAGCAGCATCTTCCCCAGCACTACCAGTAGCTGCCCCCTCATCAGACCCCCCCATCATCCCTGTATCAATGGAGAACACGGGCCCAAGGCCGTCGACCCCCGCATGCTGCGGCTCATGTGCAACCCCAGCAGCAGCCACAACCTCTGCAGCCACAACCTCAGCAGCTGCCGGAACCCAGGCCTGGGAATGATCCATCCCTCCAGCACCTTTACGACGCCATCCAGCATCTCACAGAGAGACGTGAGGGTAGAGAACAGGATGACATGATTGTGGGGGAGAGACTGTATGCCATCCAGAGGGAGCAGTGTTTTATGCGCCGGGAGAGGGGGATCTGAGAGATGGCCACCCACAAGCGGCTAATTCGGAGGGATATCTCTGCAGGCCTCAACCGTCTGGGGAACATTCTGGAGGTGCTGGTGGAGCAGCACCGCTCAAGTCCAACAATACCACTACTACCGACATGACCACCCGCTCCAGTCCAGCAAGCATTCCAGCCACTGCAGCCAGCACCAGAGTCAGCACCAGAGCCACCACAGCCAGCACCACGGCCACCACAGCCAGCACCAGAGCCACCACAGCCAGCATCACGGCCACCACAGCCTGCACCAACATCTGCCTCTAGACGCAGTAGCCGGTTTTCATCCAGTCAGCCCAGTGCCTCAACGTCTGCATTTTCCTCGAGAGTGCAATCTCAGCCTGGATCCAAAAGAGCCAAAAGGAAGTGATTTATCTACATTTTTCTTTTTATTTTTACGTTCATACTGTCCATGTTGTTATTTTATGGTTTAAATTTATCGTTATGGCCAGTTTATGGCATTTAAGGTAATGCATCTTTGAATACAAACAAATGTATTTTGCTTTTCCACGTCCTACACTTCCTCTGATGCCTCTTTTTTTTTACTATCCTAGTTTTGGGATATTGCACCTGAGTTTTACCTTACAACTCCTATTTTTGGACAACTGTGTCCCTATTCATGTTTGCAAATGATTGTGTCTCACCTATACAACTTTTAATGCGATCAAGGTGACAATCTTTACATATTGTATCAGTTCCTATACTGCAAAATGCCACATCATACTCTGACGTACAATATCTCGTATTATGACATGATACACATAACATACATGTTGTATAGTGAACATGTATCCTCTATTATGTGATGTATATTTTTACAAAGTTTTACATGTGGTCTCATCCACATTAACCCATCCTTGCAATGGTTTCACCAGTATCCATCCCTGTGGATTTGTGCTTGACACACAGATGATGTTCAGTACAAATGTCTCCAGCAATAATGATGCACACAAAGGGACTCTGCTGCTCCCACTTAATAGATCCTAATACTGACATCACGTCTACACAAACATGGGAATGCATATTAGCAAGTGACAATGTACTTGGCAAATGACAATCGCAGGTGTTTGTTCTTTATAATAATTTATTTTCCTCAAAGGAGCTTTCTTAATATGCAAGAAATATTTTCCATGGGGGGGTGTGGCCTAACCGCAGCACATGGAGGACGTGTGAGAGCAGAGCTCCTGCACCGGATCCTCTGACTCAGCGGATTGCATAAGTGAATCGGCCTCACTTACTCAATTTCGGGGTTGAACGAGCACTGACCACCATGGCTACCTCCAAAGGGGGAAAAAAAGCAGCAAAATCAGAGTTTTTTACACCACGCGCCACGAAATTGAAGGAAACTGCGGCCTCCCAAGATGGCGGCGGCTCCTCTCAGCCTTCCCCGTGTGCGATGGAGACAGGGAGCACCGCACCACCATCAACTTCAAATCTGGAAACGCTTATGTCCTGTATGGCTGACATGCTCGGAGATCTCTCCCCAACTTTAACAGCTAGGCTGGATGCAGTGGCGACAGCCATCCGCAGTGACATTAAGGAAATTGGTGAGAGAACGGACAGACTAGAAACGAAGATGTCTGAGTTTGCGGAAGCCCACAACATAATGGCTGAACAAGTTGAAACTCTGGAGGAAAAACTTAAGGTGACTATGTTAAAATTGGCAGACATGGAATATCGCTCGCAACGCCATAATTTAAAAATACGCGGTATCCCGGATTCTGTCACCTCATCGCAACTTACTTCCTACGTGACAGATTTGTTTCAGAGCTTACTTCCAGATGCTACACCAGATTCGTTGTTGTTTGACCGCATACACCGTCTGCTGAAACCTCCATCAGCCCCGGTGAAAGCCCCTGTGACGTCCTCCTGCGCCTTCATTACTTTAAACCACGTGAGGATATACTGAGAGCTCTACGGGACCCAGGAGCACTACAACCCGAATACGACCACATATCTGTATACCCTGACCTGTCCAAGGCTACTCTTCAGCAGCGGAGGAATTTTAAACACATCACGGCGATACTTTGAAGTAACAACATCGGTTATAGTTGGGGTTTCCCAACTAAACTGCTGATCTCATGCAATGGCACTATCCACGTGGTGGTTTCTGTGGAGGAAGGTGACAAGATGCTTCATGACTGGGGTTTCGGGGATCAATCTCCCCAGCCTGGGAGACAAACAGCGCCTCGTCGTTTGGATCCGGAGTGGCACAAATGCTGACTTGTCTTTCCTGGGCCATGATGCCCCTTTCCGACTTCCACTGTCTGGCTCCTCCAAAGCTATTTTACCTGGTATATTCTAGATCTCCGAGACTCCGTTGCTCATTTTGCCAGATGACACTTAACCCCCCCCCCGGGTTGGTGAGTGGGCCAAAATGCCAAGGGGACCGCTTGGTGTGAAATGTGCAGGTCTGGCCCTCTGTACCCAACTCTCCCTCCTCGGCTGAGGAGTTCGAGAAGTGTCCCCGAATTTTCAGGAACTTCTCACAGGAGATGTACCTTATGGGTTTGTATATAATGTTTTGTTTACTTGTTTTTTGTTTCTGAGCTACTATTGTACATCATGATGGTTGTGTAGCGCTGTTTAAAAACTCTGTTGATGTATTGCCCAGGTTTGGCCACCAGAGGGAGACAAGCGCAATGTAGAGTATATTGGACACAATGGGACTACGTTTTCCATCATGCTTTGGCGGCGGGAACAGGAAGTGGGGTGGGAGAGAGCGAAGGACATCCGCAGCCTCGTGTGAAGGAGAGCCAGTGTGAGCCGAACGACGAAAGGTGGAAGACGCACGTGAGACTGCCAGAGATTAAGACCAGGCCGGAGAGCAGGAGCTGCCTTGCGGGTGCTGAGAATCAGAGACAGTGCTGGCAGAGATCTATCCACACATCGCTGAGAGGTTTTGCGCAGACACAACGTTCCAGTTTGGACCCCGAGTAAGGAGACCGCGATGATCCACTGGGAGTGCAGGCGGTAGGCCGTAGTTCTCGTTACCGA
>RXON01000922.1:0-12443 GCA_009667805.1 Leptobrachium leishanense | reverse complement strand
ATATTAAGGGTTAAGCAGGGACTGGATGACTTCCTGCAGACACAGAATATTAAGGGTTAAGCAGGGACTGGATGGCTTCCTGCAGACACAGAATATTAAGGGTTAAGCGACTGGATGACTTCCTGCAGACACAGAATATAAGGGTTAAGCAGGGACTGGATGGCTTCCTGCAGACACAGAATATTAAGGGTTAAGCGACTGGATGACTTCCTGCAGACACAGGATATGTGGGTAAAAGCTTCTTGATCCGGGGAGAATCTGACGCCATCTGGGGGCGAGAAGGAATGTTTCCCAGTATGTTGCATATTGGCGAAGCTTCAGACTGGGGTTTTTTGCTTCTTTTGGATCAGCAGCAGCAGGTGAGGTGTGAAAGGCTGAGCCTGATGGACGCACAGATTTTTCAGCCTGTATGATGGTAGCTGGCAGTCCAGACGGATGTGTCGAAGGTACCAATAGAGGGATCTCAGATCTCAGACCCGATTAATCGTGAAACAAGTTTTATTGTAATGAAAACGTGACGATAAACAGACGTTAAAAAAAAACCCCTATAATGTGAAAAAACAAAGTGCTAGGGTATGGTGTCAGCAGGCTCGGTGCAAGATGGGCCCAAATACAGTATTATAGAGAAGGCGCGGTGTCTGGCAACTAGCCGGTGTGCTTGGCAAGTGATGAACCAGATGCAACACAAAGGTACCTCCATTGCCCTCAGGGCAGATTCTGTAGCCCTACGAGGGAGGAGCCCAGAGAGATGGAATGAAGGTAAGGGGACCACAATCCAATCAATAGAACCCCAAAATAACCTAAACAACTGTCAAAGGCAAATTCTTAAAAACTGCACCCACCAACTCCACGGGAATAGGGCCCTCATCTCCTCCTGTACTGTTTGTCAAAATGTTGTTCAATGTATTATAACCCTGTCTATGCTGTGCCTATTGTACAGCGCTGCGGAATATGCTGGCGCTTTATAAAGAATAAGAATATCCTCTTGATGTAGGGGTCCACAAATGTCTCCTAGGTATGACTGTTAAAAGTATGGAACACTCGACGCGTTTCGCCTTTCACGCAGGCTTTATCAAGATTGTGCACAATTCAAATGTACAGGTATAAATACCCAGATTCAACTTGGTCACATGCTTTCATGGTCCAATAGCAGCTAACCTTCTCCAGGCGGAGCATCATGAGCCAGGTGTCCCTATATTCCACTCCACTGAGGGGCAGAAGTCTTCTGCTTACGTGTGTAATGAACCCTCCAGACGGAGAGCTCAGTCCTAGATGTACATCTGTCTGCCACTGCGTAATGACGTTTCAAAACATCGAGATTCCCTATACATCATCAGCCAGCTGCCTTGAGTCTGCGCCTCTCATGTCACAATTTTGGCGTGAGCGTGCCGTCCGTCACTATGGCAACTTGACGTTGCTTGGCAGAGTGAAAAGTTAACATACCTCTTCCTCATGGGTACAATTCCCTAACAGAGCTAGCAGTGACTCCATCTAAACGGACCAGTGTGTAATGATGTAACATGGCTGTGGGTGTTTGCGGAACTGCGTATATGTGTAGTTCTAGAAGGCGTCGTACCTCTTTTAGGAGGAGTAGCCACTTGGGTGGTGGAAGCATCTTACCGATTTTATTATTACCCCATTTACACGTGTGTCACACAAGTCATTTTGGACTTTGGATGAATGGGCATGGAGGCATGTTTTGTAGGGTGCAGGACTCAATCAATATTGGCCCCTTGTCCTCTCTTGTGTGCCGAATGTTGGTATAATTTGGATTATGCAAGAATATCATTGTCTGTTACTATCTGCTGATCAGATTAGCCTTCCAGTAACCCTGCTCTCAGAAAGGTATAAATATCTGATTAACAGCTCCTGAAACATTATCTTCGTTGTCTTTAATCTGTCAATCACAATTACTTAACATGTGGATTGGAACGTGATGTGAATTGTGCACAAGTCTGGGGATGTGTATGTGTACAGTTATGCGTGGGCACATGTGTATGCAGGACGCGGTGCAGCTATGCGGGACACGTGTGTATGGGGGGACGCGGTGCAGCTATGCGGGATGTGTGTATGTATGGGGGACATTCAGAGGGGACAGTCACGTAGCGGCAGAGGAAGCTTCCCTGATGAATCCACTCTTGCTGTTTGAATCCCCGTGCACCCTCAGGGCAGCGTACCGGCATCACCCGTGCGCCCTCAGGGCAGTGTACCGGCATCACCCGTGCACCCTCAGGGCAGTGTACCGGCATCACCCGTGCGCCCTCAGGGCAGCGTACCGGCATCACCCGTGTGCCCTCAGGGCAGCGTACCGGCATCACCTGTGTGCCCTCAGGGCAGTGTACCGGCATCACCCGTGCGCCCTCAGGGCAGTGTACCGCATCACCCGTGCGCTCTCAGTGCAGCATACCGGCATCACCCGTGCGCTCTCAGGGCAGCGTACCAGCATCACCCGTGCACCCTCAGGGCAGCGTACCAGCATCACCCGTGCACCCTCAGGGCAGCGTACCGGCATCACCCGTGCACCCTCAGGGCAGCGTACCGGCATCACCCGTGCACTCTCAGGGCAGCGTACCGGCATCACCCGTGCGTTGTCATAAGCAGGAGGTCTATGGATCTGGTTGTGTATCTTATCTCTGCTGGGCAGGTTTTCTAAAGCTGAGCTTTTCCCGGCAGGGACAAGGCCCCTGGGCAGCGGGAATGTGACCAGGCCATCGAGCTGCTGAATCAGGCCGTGCGAGAGCTGGACCAGGCCTCACTGGAAGCCATCAGTCAGCAGCTGGGGCCGCGTGAGGGCATCTCCCAGGAGGTAAGGGGCAAGACTGTGGATATAAAGCTCTGACCTCACATGGTCCATGTGTCTCACGTCCGTCTCACGTCCGTCTCACGTCCGTCTCACGTCCGTCTCACGTCCGTCTCACGTCCGTCTCACGTCCGTCTCACGTCCGTCTCACGTCCGTCTCACGTCCGTCTCACGTCCGTCTCTCCTCAGGCTTTGCACACTCAGATGCAGACATCTGTCCAGGAGATCAGCAATCTGATTGACCCGGTGGCGGCCGCTGCGCGAGCAGATTCCTCTCAGCTCGGACATAAGGTAGTGGCTGATATGATACGTCCATGTGGTCCTGTAACAGTACGTAGATGACCACCATCCTCTTGTGTCCTCTCAGGTGTCGCAGATGGCGCAGTACTTCGAGCCTCTGACTCACGCTGCTATTGGAGCCGCCTCCAAGACCATCAACCACCAGCAGCAGATGAACCTCCTGGACCAAACCAAGACCCTGGCAGAGTCTGCCCTGCAGATGCTGTACACAGCCAAAGAAGCGGGCGGCAACCCCAAGGTACCGAACTGTCCAGGCCTGCAGGGAGCGCTGCGGCGTAGGCACCAGTTTTACTACAAAGTACCAGCACCATGTCAGGGCACGGGGCTTCACTGCTGGTGCCTCATGTGAGGTACTTGACTCCTGTGTCCACTTTCAAAGCCGTTTCCATGTTTTGTAGCCACTGTTGGTAGGTTTAGCAGGACATGCTTTTGTTTCTCTTTAGAGGTGTGTTTGTTGAGAGTATTTGTTCTCCAGGTGGCCGCTCACACGCAGGAAGCATTGGATGAAGCTGGCCAGATGATGCACGAGGCTGTGGATGACCTCACTGGGACTCTGAATGAAGCGGCGAGTGCAGCAGGAGCCGTTGGAGGAATGGTGGACTCCATCACTCAAGCCATTAACAAGGTGTGTCCACTTCTAGGCAGGGCGTTCTGACCTAATGAAATGATCCTCCTTCACATCTCACCCCTCTCTGTGTGTTGCAGCTGGACGAGGAGCCCGCAGGGGAACCAGAAGGATCCTTTGTAGATTATCAGACCACCATGGTGAAGACCGCGAAAGCAATCGCTGTGACTGTGCAGGAAATGGTGAGTACCAGCTGTGCGCACACTGTGTCATGGCATGGAGCATACGTCAATAATGGAGCCGCATGTGCTTGTCCACTCTTACCATGGTCTCGGTTGGACAGGATATTGGCCAGTTAACGCGTCACTGCTGCCGTTAGTCACCTCATGTTATTCTTTTACATTTTCCAGGTGACAAAGTCCACTACCAACCCCGATGAACTGGGAACGTTGGCCAACCAGCTGACCAATGACTATGGCCAACTTGCACATGAAGCCAAGCCTGCAGCCATGACCGCCGAGAACGAGGAGGTGAGGGTGTGACTCTTGTAGAAGGGGAAAAAAGAAAGGTAGGACCTCCAGCGGAGTAAAGTGCAAAGGGTTTTATTTGGGTACAGCAGACCCCATCAAAGTCAGTGACGTTTCGACACGAAGGTCTTAATCCTAGATACAGACTAAAAAAACAGCTCCTCCTCCTTCTATGCCCCAACGCGTCAATTATCCATGTCTTGCTGCAAACAAACCATTACGTGACACGTGTGTAGCGTTTACCATCTAGCGGCCCTGTGGGTTAACCTCAGTGAGAGACATTAAAAGAGGGTATAATCACCCGATGCGGGCCGCACCCCCCTAGCGACACCCCTGGGTATAAGCACCCGATGTGGTCCGCACCCCCCTAGCGACACCCCTGGGTTTAATCACCCGATGTGGGCCGCACCCCCCCTAGCGACACCCCTGGTATAAGCACCTGATGCGGGCCGCACCCCCCTAGCGACACCCCTGGGTATAACCAACCGATGCGGCCCGCGACACCCCTGGGTATAATCACCCTATGCGGGCCGCACCCCCTAGCGACACCCCTGGGTATAATCACCCTATGCGGGCCGCACCCCTAGCGACACCCCTGGGTATAAGCACCCGATGTGGGCCGCACCCCCTAGCGACACCCCTGGGTATAATCACCCGATGCGGGCCGCACCCCCCTAGCGACACCCCTGGGTATAACCACCCGATGCGGGCCGCCACCCCCTCGCGACACCCCTGGGTATAACCACCCGATGCGGGCCGCACCCCCCTCGCCACACCCCTGGGTATAACCACCCGATGCGGGCCGCACCCCCCAGCGACACCCCTGGGTATAACCACCCGATGTGGGCCGCACCCCCCTCGCGACACCCCTGGGTATAATCACCCGATGCGGGCCGCACCCCCCTAGCGACACCCCTGGGTATAACCACCCGATGCGGGCCGCACCCCCCTCGCGACACCCCTGGGTATAACCACCCGATGCGGGCCGCACCCCCTCGCCACACCCCTGGGTATAACCACCCGATGCGGGCCGCACCCCCCTAGCGACACCCCTGGGTATAACCACCCGATGTGGGCCGCACCCCCCTCGCGACACCCCTGGGTATAATCACCCGATGCGGGCCGCACCCCCCTAGCGACACCCCTGGGTATAACACCCGATGTGGGCCGCACCCCCCCGCGACACCCCTGGGTATAATCACCCGATGCGGGCCGCACCCCCCTAGCGACACCCCTGGGTATAAGCACCCGATGTGGGCCGCACCCCCCTCGCGACACCCCTGGGTATAATCACCCGATGCGGGCTGCACCCCCCTAGCGACACCCCTGGGTATAACCAACTGATGCGGGCCCGACACCCCTGGGTATAATCACCTATGCGGGCCGCACCCCTAGCGACACCCCTGGGTATAATCACCGGATGCGGGCCACACCCCCTAGCGACACCCCTGGGTATAAGCACCCGATGTGGGCCGCACCCCCTCGCGACACCCCTGGGTATAATCACCCGATGCGGGCTGCACCCCCTTAGCGACACCCCTGGGTATAACCAACTGATGCGGGCCGCGACACCCCTGGGTATAATCACCCTATGCGGGCCGCACCCCCTAGCGACACCCCTGGGTATAATCACCCGATGCGCGCCGCACCCCCCTAGCGACACCCCTGGGTATAACCACCCGATGCGGGCCGCACCCCCCCCCTAGCGACACCCCTGGGTATAACCACCCGATGCGGGCAGCACCCCTAGCGACACCCCTGGTATAACCACCCGATGCGGGCCGCACCCCCCTCCGACACCCCTGGGTATAACCACCCGATGCGGGCCGCCACCCCCCTCGCCACATCCCTGGGTATAACCACCCGATGCGGGCCGCACCCCCCCTAGTGACACCCCTGGGTATAACCACCTGATGTGGCCGCACCCCCCTCGCCACACCCTGGGTATAACCACCCGATGCGGGCCGCACCCCCCCAGTGACACCCCTGGGTATAACCACCTGATGTGGCCGCACCCCCCTCGCGACACCCCTGGGTATAATCACCCGATGCGGGCCGCACCCCCCCTAGCGACACCCCTGGGTATAACCACCCGATGTGGGCCGCACCCCCCTAGCGACACCCCTGGGTATAATCACCCGATGCGGGCCGCACCCTCCTAGCGACACCCCTGGGTATAACACCCGATGTGGGCCGCACCCCCCTAGCGAACCCCTGGTATAAGCACCCGATGTGGGCCGCACCCCCCCTTAGCGACACCCCTGGGTATAAGCACCCGATGTGGGCCGCACCCCCCTAGCGACACCCCTGGGTATAAGCACCCGATGTGGGCCGCACCCCCTAGCGACACCCCTGGGTATATAACACCCGATGTGGCCGCACCCCCCTAGCGACACCCCTGGGTATAAGCACCCGATGTGGGCCGCACCACCCTAGCGACACCCCTGGGTATAATGCATAATAAATAAATCCAAAAAAGACCTGCATATAAATGGTCTAGGGCAGGGTGGGCAATTACGGCCCTCCAGATGTTCATTTCCCTTGAGGCTCTACAAACCTAATGAGCAGCCGAGCATCATGGGAAATGGAGTTTCAAAACATCTGGAAGGCCGTAATTGCCCACCCCTGGTCAAGGGCTATAAACCATCCAAAGAAAAAGCGATCTGTACGTTAATCTATTGCTATACTTAGATATATATCACAAGATACTAGATGTAAACAGGCTAGATGTAGGAGGCGGGGTTACGCAGTGACTTGTATAAAGGCGTGCGAGGAGGCGGGGTTACACAGTGACTTGTATAATGTTGTGTGAGGAGGCGGGGTTACAGTGACTTGTATAATGTTGTGTGAGGAGGCGGGGTTACACAGTGACTTGTATAATGTTGTGTGAGGAGGCGGGGTTACGCAGTGACTTGTATAAAGGCGTGCGAGGAGGCGGGGTTACACAGTGACTTGTATAATGTTGTGTGAGGAGGCGGGGTTACACAGTGACTTGTATAATGTTGTGTGAGGAGGCGGGGTTACACAGTGACTGTATAATGTTGTGTGAGGAGGCGGGTTACGCAGTGACTTGTATAAAGGCGTGCGAGAGCGGGGTTACACAGTGACTTGTATAAAAAGCGTGTGAGGAGGCGGGGTTACACAGTGACTTGTATAATGATGTGTGAGGAGGCGGGGTTACACAGTGACTTGTATAATGATGTGTGAGGAGGCGGGGTTACACAGTGACTTGTATAATGTTGTGTGAGGAGGCGGGGTTACACAGTGACTTGTATAATGTTGTGTGAGGAGGCGGGGTTACACAGTGACTTGTATAATGATGTGTGAGGAGGCGGGGTTACACAGTGACTTGTATAATGATGTGTGAGGAGGCGGGGTTACACAGTGACTTGTATAATGATGTGTGAGGAGGCGGGGTTACACAGTGACTTGTATAATGATGTGTGAGGAGGCGGGGTTACACAGTGACTTGTATAATGATGTGTGAGGAGGCGGGGTTACACAGTGACTTGTATAATGTTGTGAGGAGGCGGGGTTACACAGTGACTTGTATAATGTTGTGTGAGGAGGCGGGGTTACACAGTGACTTGTATAATTTTGTGTGAGGAGGCGGGGTTACACAGTGACTTGTATAATGATGTGTGAGGAGGCGGGGTTACACAGTGACTTGTATAATGTTGTGAGGAGGCGGGGTTACACAGTGACTTGTATAATGATGTGTGAGGAGGCGGGGTTACACAGTGACTTGTATAAATGATGTGTGAGGAGGCGGGGTTACACAGTGACTTGTATAATGATGTGTGAGAGCGGGGTTACACAGTGACTTGTATAATGATGTGTGAGGAGGCGGGGTTACACAGTGACTTGTAATAATGTGTGAGGAGGCGGGGTTACACAGTGACTTGTATAATGATGTGTGAGGAGGCGGGGTTACACAGTGACTTGTATAATGTTGTGTGAGGAGGCGGGGTTACACAGTGACTTGTATAATGATGTGTGAGGAGGCGGGGTTACACAGTGACTTGTATAATGTTGTGTGAGGAGGCGGGGTTACAGTGACTTGTATAATGATGTGTGAGGAGGCGGGGTTACACAGTGACTTGTATAATGATGTGGAGGAGGCGGGGTTAACACAGTGACTTGTAATAATGTGTGAGGAGGTGGGGTTACACAGTGACTTGTATAATGTGTGAGGAGGCGGGGTTACACAGTGACTTGTATAATGTGTGAGGAGGCGGGGTTACACAGTGACTTGTATAATGTGTGAGGAGGCGGGGTTACACAGTGACTTGTATAATGTGTGAGGAGGCGGGGTTACACAGTGACTCGTATAATGATGTGTGAGGAGGCGGGGTTACACAGTGACTTGTATAATGATGTGTGAGGAGGCGGGGTTACACAGTGACTCGTATAATGATGTGTGAGGAGGCGGGGTTACACAGTGACTTGTATAATGATGTGTGAGGAGGCGGGGTTACACAGTGACTCGTATAATGATGTGAGGGAGGCGGGGTTACACAGTGACTCGTATAATGATGTGTGAGGAGGCGGGGTTACACGGTTGCAAAGAGCGTAACCAATTTACAAAAGGCCTGGGAATCCTATTGTTGCTCTTACGTTCCTCGTCCTCCATATGCTTTTTCCTTCATCTTTCAAAGAAGTCTGGTAAAAAGGAAGCAGAGAAGAAGGTTCAACACATTCCTCCCTCCCCCATATCCCCCTCCTCTCCATATCCCCCTCCTCCCATATCCCCCTCCTCTCCATATCCCCCTCCTCTCCATATCCCCCTCCTCTCCATATCCCCCTCCTCTCCGTATCCCCCCCTCTCCATATCCCCCTCCTCTCCATATCTCCCCTCCTCTCCATATCTCCCCTCCTCTCCATATCTCCCCTCCTCTCCATATCTCCCCTCCTCTCCATATCTCCCCTCCTCTCCATATCTCCCCCTCCTCTCCATATCCCCCTCCTCTCCATATCTCCCCTCCTCTCCATATCTCCCCTCCTCTCCATATCCCCCTCCTCTCCATATCCCCCTCCTCTCCATATCCCCCTCCTCTCCATATCTCCCCTCCTCTCCATATCCCCCTCCTCTCCATATCCCCCTCCTCTCCATATTCCCCTCCTCTCCATATCCCCCTCCTCTCCATATCCCCTCCTCTCCGTATCCCCCCCTCTCCATATCCCCCTCCTCTCCATATCTCCCCTCCTCTCCATATCTCCCCTCCTCTCCATATCTCCCCTCCTCTCCATATCTCCCCTCCTCTCCATATCTCCCCTCCTCTCCATATCTCCCCTCCTCTCCATATCTCCCCTCCTCTCCATATCTCCCCTCCTCTCCATATCTCCCCTCCTCTCCATATCCCCCTCCTCTCCATATCCCCCTCCTCTCCATATCCCCCTCCTCTCCGTATCCCCCTCCTCTCCGTATCCCCCCCTCTCCATATCCCCCTCCTCTCCATATCTCCCCTCCTCTCCATATCTCCCCTCCTCTCCATATCTCCCCTCCTCTCCATATCTCCCCTCCTCTCCAATCTCCCCTCCTCTCCATATCTCCCCCTCTCTGTATCCCCCCTCCCCAATCCCCCTTTAACAATATCAACGCAAAGTATTCCCGGGCAAGCTCCCAACTGCACCCCTCGCCCACTAGAAGAGACCCTCCAAGCATGTGCACCAGTCCCACCACGTGAAGACTGAGCCGCCGAAACCAGACTAGGCAAATACAAGTCCTGCAAACCCTGAACTAGCGACCCTACCCCCTCCCATGTCAGAATGACCCTCCCCCAAAGGCAAGGATTACTCACCAACCGGAGGTGCCGCCTGCGCCAAAGTATCGCCCTCAGCCTGAACCTGCCATCCTGAGGCCCTCCTAGCTGACTCCTCAGCCCCTACCGCTACAATGCTGTTTTCCCCCTCGAGTCGGCGCTTCTGATGCCTGAGACTGTCCAGCTTTCCATGACACGCCTCTCCTTGGCCCTGATCGGAGACCAACCTCGCCGCTGGCCGGGTCCTCCAAACAAGACAACGTTCCACTGCCGGCATCTCCCCCCAACACCTCCGCCAGGCAATCCTGGGTCCAAGAAACTCCTCGCGCAGTAGTGGCAGCCCTTACTCCGCGATCAGCATCTCCAACTCCTCTGACATGGTCCACACTTATGCCTTGTACTTGCAAATGCCGTGTGATAGCCACATGGCGGGCGGTTTTAAGGACCTGATAAGCCCCTCCCACTAACTAACATGGCCTTACCTGACTGGCTAAAAACCAAGATTCCTCCATGGGCATCTGGGGCAACTCAAGACCCCATCACCTGATTGCTCCACGGTATCATTCTCCTTCCGATCTCCACATCCAACAGCCGTGACCAAGCCACTGATCTCTACAACTCCTCCCTCTCCACATCACTTGAGGAGCTCTCCCCTGCTCCTCTGTGTCCTTCACAAAGGCCTAACCGCCGGCCGTGGCAAATCAAATACACACTGGAGCAAAACCTGCGCCCGTAGTATTCCCCCCCCCCGCGCCTGCGCTTTAACGCTGGATTACAATGCAGGCACAAGAACCGCTGCCTGCATTGTTACCGCGCATTAACCCCCGCGATGCGGCAGCGCTGAGCGCAGCCACGAGCATCCACTCGATGGAGTCCATTGAGTTTCCCCGTGCTGGTCACATGACCAGCTGGATCTCACCTCACGAGATCCGGCCGGTCAGCGTAGGGATATGCAGGGAGAGACTGGGGGGACTTTTTCCCCCAGTCTTTCCCTGCTCCCGCCGGACGGAGGAGGTGGTTGGGGCCGCGGGACAGGAGGTGAGTATAGGATCTGGTGTTTTTTTGGCTGGTGTTAATGGATTTTGCAGAAGTGGGATCCGTTAACACCAAATCCTGGCTCTGGTTAACTTTTCACTGACCAGAGCCGGACGTTAATCAGCGCTGGGACTTTGTAATCCAGCGCTGATTAACTCTTTGCGTTCCTCATGTTAAGTATAGGAAGCGCAAAGCACAGTAACCTCGCGCTGAGAAGCACAAGATGCCAAACACTAACGGGTTACTTTACCGCATATTACAATCCAAAAGCAAATGGGTAGACTGCCGCTGCCTACATCTCCTCCATAGCCGCGCCGCTTCCTACATCTCCTCCATAACCGCGCCGCTACCTACATCTCCTCCATAACCGCGCCGCTGCCTACATCTCCTCCATAACCGCGCCGCTGCCTACATCTCCTCCATAACCGCGCCGCTACCTACATCTCCTCCATAGCCGCGCCGCTTCCTACATCTCCTCCATAACCGCGCCGCTTCCTACATCTCCTCCATAACCGCGCCGCTGCCTACATCTCCTCCATAACCGCGCCGCAGCCTACATCTCCTCCATAACCGCGCCGCAGCCTACATCTCCTCCATAACCGCGCCGCAGCCTACATCTGCTCCATAACCGCGCCGCTGCCTACATCTCCTCCATAACCGCGCCGCAGCCTACATCTCCTCCCTTATTAACAGGTACATCCCGTCCTGACCACTTCACTCGACCAATGATCTGATGCTATCAGTTCCTCGTACCCGCACCCCCCAACTCCCGCCTTCACCTGAGCTTCCCCCTTTCTATGGGTCTCCCTCCCCCCGCAACATCAGACTCTCCCCGTCTCTCCAGTCTTTCAAGAAGTCTCTGAAAATGCATTACTTTAGAGAAGACTATCAGCTCACTCCATGATCCCCCACTGTACATTTCATAACTCTATCTTCCCACCCAGCCCACATGCGCCCCAATACTTCATACACTCTATTACCCTCACCTAATGCGTCACCCCTCTCCTCTTAGATTGTAAGCTCTTGAGCAGGTCCCCCTTACTGTTCTGTGTGTTTTTAACTTGTAGGTATATTTGTTATTCTGCCTCCCATTGTACAGCGCTATGGAACCTGTAACTCTATACTTTGTCATTAGATTGGATCCCACATCAAGCAACGCGTGCAGGAGCTCGGCCATGGCTGCTCGCAGCTCGTCACCAACGCAGGAGCCTTGCAATGCAGCCCCAACGACGCCTACACCAAGAAGGAGTTAATGGAGAGCGCCCGGCGTGTCTCTGAGAAGGTGGGGGCCCCTGAGCGCTTTCACTTGTGCCGCCAGCATTATTACTCAGCCATTAAACTCAAATGGTTTGTGCTCCTTTTTAAGGTTTCCCACGTCCTGGCGGCGCTGCAAGCGGGGAATCGCGGCACCCAAGCCTGTATCACCGCTGCGAGCGCTGTCTCCGGCATCATCG
>RXON01000921.1:0-15454 GCA_009667805.1 Leptobrachium leishanense | reverse complement strand
CTTTTTATTGTAACTACGTATCAAACCGTAGTTTACAAAGTATTGTATTTTAGACAGATGAAGAAAGTTTATCAATCGAGATTGTATCTCAACAAGTCCCTGGTGGTCTAGTGGCTAGGATTCGGTGCTCTCACTGCTGTGGCTCGGGTTCGATTCCCGGTCAGGGGAATTATTATTTTATTATTATTCTTTATTTATAAAGCGCCAGCATAATCCGCAGCGCTGTACAATAAGCACAGTATAGACAGGGTTACAATACATTGAACAACATTTGACAAACAGTACAGAAGGAGATGAGGGCCCTATTCCCGTAGGAACTCACAATCTGGGAGGGTTGGGGTTGGAAACAGGAGGAGAGGACTGTAAGGTGAGAGTGATTGATGGTTGCGTCAGTGAGTTGGGTGGTAGGCTTCCCTAAATAGGAATGTTTTCAGGGAGCGTTTGAAGGAAGAGAAGTTGAGGGAAAGTCTGACAGTACGAGGGAGAGCGTTCCAGAGAGTGGGGGCTGCGCGTGAGAAATCCTGCAGTCTATCATGGGAAGAGGTGATGCGGGGAGAAGCTAGGCGCAGGTCACTGTTTGACCTTAGGGAGCGGGCTGGGGTGTATTTGGTGATTAGTGAGGACAGGTAGTGGGGAGCTGAGTTAGTGAGGCTTTTGTAGGTAAGGATAAGGATTTTGAACTTAATTCTGCAGTGGATGGGGAGCCAGTGAAGGGACTCGCAGAGGGGAGCGGCAGAGACAGAGCGGCGGGTGAGGTGAATTAGCCTGGTGGAGGCGCTCAGGATGGATTGCAGGGGGGAGAGGTGGGACAGAGGGAGGCCAGATAAGAGATCATTGCAATAGTCGAGTAGGGAGATTACCAGGGCGTGTATGAGTTCTCTTGTGGCGACAGCGGTAAGAAATGGCCGAATTCTGTAAATATTACGCAGTTGGTATCGGCAGGAGGAGGAAAGAGACTTGATGTGGGGGAAATCCGTACTTTCTTTGCTTCTTCATAATTCTTGCTAATAATTGCTTCTTCTTAAAGCAACACTCAAAGCCATTGGTCCACTGAATATACCATGAAAGCAAAAGATGCCATGTTCCATTTAAAACAGTTCGAACAAACCTTTGCATTATGTATCAAAATTATTTTTGTCTTACTCACTGGTGGTCTAATTTTTGTCTTAATCTTTGACTCTTTTTATTGTAACTACGTATCAAACCGTAGTTTACAAAGTATTGTATTTTAGACAGATGAAGAAAGTTTATCAATCGACTAACTTTTTCAAGTAATCCCTGGTGGTCTAGTGGCTAGGATTCGGCGCTCTCACCGCCGCGCCCCTGGGTTCGATACCCGGTGAGGGAAATCTGTACATTCTTTGCTTCTTGCTAATAATTGCTTCTTCTTAAAGCAACACTCAAAGCCATTGGTCCACTGAATATACCATGAAAGCAAAAGATGCCATGTTCAATTTAAAAAAGTTCTAACAAACCTCTGCATTATGTATCTAAATTAATTTTGTCTTACTCACTGGTGGTCTAATTTTTGTCTTAATCTTTGACTCTTTTTATTGTAACTACGTATCAAACCGTAGTTTACAAAGTATTGTATTTTAGACAGATGAAGAAAGTTTATCAATGAGAGTGTATATTCAACAAGTCCTGGTGGTCTAGTGGCTAGGATTCGGCGCTCTCTCGCGCCGCGGCCCGGGCTCGATTCCCGGACAGGGAAATCTGTACATTCTTTGCCTTCTTCATAATTCTTGCTAAAAATTGCTTCTTCTTAAAGCAACCTCAAAGCCATTGGTCCACTGAATATACCATGAAAGCAAAAGATGCCATGTTCAATTTAAAAAAGTTCTAACAAACCTCTGCATTATGTATCAAAATTATTTTTGTCTTACTCACTGGTGGTCTAATTTTTGTCTTAATCTTTGACTCTTTTTATTGTAACTGCGTATCAAACCGTAGTTTACAAAGTATTGTATTTTAGACAGATGAAGAAAGTTTATCAATCGAGATTGTATCTCAACAAGTCCCTGGTGGTCTAGTGGCTAGGATTCGGCGCTCTCACCGCCGCGGCCCGGGTTCGATTCCCGGTCAGGGAAATCCATACTTTCTTTGCTTCTTCATAATTCTTGCTAATAATTGCTTCTTCTTAAAGCAACACTCAAAGCCATTGGTCCACTGAATATACCATGAAAGCAAAAGATGCCATGTTCAATTTAAAAAAGTTCGAACAAACCTCTGCATTATGTATCAAAATTATTTTTGTCTTACTCACTGGTGGTCTAATTTTTGTCTTAATCTTTGACCCTTTTTATTGTAACTACGTATCAAACCGTAGTTTACAGAGTATTTTATTTTAGACAGATGAAGAAAGTTTATCAATCGAGGGTGTTTCTCAACAAGTCCCTAGTGGTCTAGTGGCTAGGATTCGGCGCTCTCACTGCCGCGTCCCGGGTTCGATTCCCGGTCAGGGAAATCTGCGAATTCTTTGCTTCTTTATAATTGTTGCTAATAATTGCTTCTTCTTAAAGCAACACTCAAAGCCATTGGTCCACTGAATATACCATGAAAGCAAAAGATGCCATGTTCCATTTAAAACAGTTCGAACAAACCTTTGCATTATGTATCAAAATTATTTTTGTCTTACTCACTGGTGGTCTAATTTTTGTCTTAATCTTTGACTCTTTTTATTGTAACTACGTATCAAACCGTAGTTTACAAAGTATTGTATTTTAGACAGATGAAGAAAGTTTATCAATCGAGATTGTATCTCAACAAGTCCCTGGTGGTCTAGTGGCTAGGATTCGGCGCTCTCACCGCCGCAGCCCGGGTTCGATTCCCGGTCAGGGAAATCCGTACTTTCTTTGCTTCTTCATAATTCTTGCTAATAATTGCTTCTTCTTAAAGCAACACTCAAAGCCATTGGTCCACTGAATATACCATGAAAGCAAAAGATGCCATGTTCAATTTAAAAAAGTTCGAACAAACCTTTGCATTATGTATCAAAATTATTTTTGTCTTACTCACTGGTGGTCTAATTTTTGTCTTAATCTTTGACCCTTTTTATTGTAACTACGTATCAAACCGTAGTTTACAAAGTATTTTATTTTAGACAGATGAAGAAAGTTTATCAATCGAGGGTGTTTCTCAACAAGTCCCTGGTGGTCTAGTGGCTAGGATTCGGCGCTCTCACCGCCGCGTCCCGGGTTCGATTCCGGTCAGGGAAATCTGCAATTCTTTGCTTCTTTATAATTGTTGCTAATAATTGCTTCTTCTTAAAGCAACACTCAAAGCCATTGGTCCACTGAATATACCATGAAAGCAAAAGATGCCATGTTCCATTTCAAACAGTTCGAACAAACCTCTGCATTATGTATCAAAATTATTTTTGTCTTACTCACTGGGGGTCTAATTTTTGTCTTAATCTTTGACTCTTTTTATTGTAACTACGTATCAAACCGTAGTTTACAAAGTATTGTATTTTAGACAGATGAAGAAAGTTTATCAATCGAGAGTGTATCTCAACAAGTCCCTGGTGGTCTAGTGGCTAGGATTCGGCGCTCTCACCGCCGCGGCCCGGGTTCGATTCCCGGTCAGGGAAATCTGTACATTCTTTGCTTCTTCATAATTCTTGCTGCTAATTGCTTCTTCTTAAAGCAACACTCAAAGCCATTGGTCCACTGAATATACCATGAAAGCAAAAGATGCCACGTTCCATTTCAAACAGTTCGAACAAACCTCTGCATTATGTATCAAAATTATTTTTGTCTTACTCACTGGTGGTCTAATTTTTGTCTTAATCTTTGACTCTTTTTATTGTAACTACGTATCAAACCGTAGTTTACAAAGTATTGTATTTTAGACAGATGAAGAAAGTTTATCAATCGAGAGTGTATCTCAACAAGTCCCTGGTGGTCTAGTGGCTAGGATTCGGCGCTCTCACCGCCGCGGCCTGGGTTCGCTTCCCGGTCAGGGAAATCAGTAATTTCTTCGAATCTTCATAATTCTTGCTAATAATTGATTCTTCTTAAAGCAACACTCAAAGCCATTGGTCCACTGAATATACCATGAAAGCAAAAGATGCCATGTTCCATTTAAAACAGTCCGAACAAACCTCTGCATTATGTATCAAAATTATTTTTGTCTTACTCACTGGTTGTCTAATTTTTGTCTTAATCTTTGACTCTTTTTATTGTAACTACGTATCAAACCGTAGTTTACAAAGTATTGTATTTTAGACAGATGAAGAAAGTTTATCAATCGAGATTGTATCTCTACAAGTCCCTGGTGGTCTAGTGGCAAGGATTCGGCGCTCTCACCGCCACGGCCCGGGTTCGATTCCCGGTCAGGGAAATCTGCAAATTCTTTGCTTCTTTATAATTGTTGCTAATAATTGCTTCTTCTTAAAGCAACACTCAAAGCCATTGGTCCACTGAATATACCATGAAAGCAAAAGATGCCATGTTCAATTTAAAAAAGTTTGAACAAAACTCTGCATTATGTATCAAAATTATTTTTGTCTTACTCACTGGTGGTCTAATTTTTGTCTTAATCTTTGACTCTTTTTATTGTAACTACGTATCAAACCGTAGTTTACAAAGTATTGTATTTTAGACAGATGAAGAAAGTTTTTCATTCGAGAACATATCTTAGCAAGTCCTTGGTGGTCTAGTGGCTATGATTCGGCACTCTCACCGCCGTGGCCTGGGTTCGATTCCCGGTCATGGAAATCAGTAATTTCTTCGCATCTTCATAATTCTTGCTAATAATTGATTCTTCTTAAAGCAACACTCAAAGCCATTGGTCCACTGAATATACCATGAAAGCAAAAGATGCCATGTTCCATTTCAAACAGTTCGAACAAACCTCTGCATTATGTATCAAAATTATTTTTGTCTTACTCACTGGTGGTCTAATTTTTGTCTTAATCTTTGACTCTTTTTATTGTAACTACGTATCAAACCGTAGTTTACAAAGTATTGTATTTTAGACAGATGAAGAAAGTTTATCAATCGAGATTGTATCTCAACAAGTCCCTGGTGGTCTAGTGGCTAGGATTCGGCGCTCTCACCGCCGCGGCCCGGGTTCGATTCCCGGTCAGGGAAATACGTATTTTCTTTGCTTTTTCATAATTCTTGCTAATAATTGCTTCTTCTTAAAGCAACACTCAAAGCCATTGGTCCACTGAATATACCATGAAAGAAAAGATGCCATTATTATTTATTATTATTATTCTTTATTTATAAAGCGCCAGCATATTTCCGCACGCTGTACAATAAGCACAGTATAGACAGGGTTACAATACATTGAACAACATTGACAAACAGTACAGGAGGAGATGAGGGCCCTATTCCCGTAGGAACTCACAATCTGGAGGGTTGGGGTTGGAACAGGAGGAGAGGACTGTAAAGTGAGAGTGATGATGGTTGCGTCAGTGAGTTGGGTGGTAGGCCTCCCTAAATAGGAATGTTTTCAGGGAGCGTTTGAAGAAGAGAAGTAGGGGGAAAGTCTGACAGCACGAGGGAGAGCGTCCAGAGAGTGGGGGCTGCGCGTGAGAAATCTGCAGTTATCATGGGAAAGAGGTGATATGGGGAGAAGCTAGGCGCAGGTCACTGTTTGACCTTAGGGAGCGGGCGGGTGTATTTGCTTGATTAGTGAGGACAGGTAGTGGGGAGCTGAGTTAGTGGCTTTTGTAGGTAAGGATAAGGAAATTGCCATGTTCAATTTAAAAAAGTTCGAACAAACCTCTGCATTATGTATCTAAATTATTTTGTCTTACTCACTGGTGGTCTAATTTTTGTCTTAATCTTTGACTCTTTTTATTGTAACTACGTATCAAACCGTAGTTTACAAAGTATTGTATTTTAGACAGATGAAGAAAGTTTATCAATCGAGAGTGTATCTCAACAAGTCCCTGGTGGTCTAGTGGCTAGGATTCGGCGCTCTCACCGCCGCGGCCCGGGTTCGATTCCCGGTCAGGGAAATCTGTACATTCTTTGCTTCTTCATAATTCTTGCTAATAATTGCTTCTTCTTAAAGCAACACTCAAAGCCATTGGTCCACTGAATATACCATGAAAGCAAAAGATGCCATGTTCAATTTAAAAAAGTTCGAACAAACCTCTGCATTATGTATCAAAATTATTTTTGTCTTACTCACTGGTTGTCTAATTTTTGTCTTAATCTTTGACTCTTTTTATTGTAACTACGTATCAAACCGTAGTTTACAAAGTATTGTATTTTAGACAGATGAAGAAAGTTTATCAATCGAGATTGTATCTCAACAAGTCCCTGGTGGTCTAGTGGCTAGGATTCGGCGCTCTCACCGCCGCGGCCCGGGTTCGATTCCCGGTCAGGGAAATCCGTACTTTCTTTGCTTCTTCATAATTCTTGCTAATAATTGCTTCTTCTTAAAGCAACACTCAAAGCCATTGGTCCACTGAATATACCATGAAAGCAAAAGATGCCATGTTCAATTTAAAAAGTTCGAACAAACCTCTGCATTATGTATCAAAATTATTTTTGTCTTACTCACTGGTGGTCTAATTTTTGTCTTAATCTTTGACTCTTTTTATTGTAACTACGTATCAAACCGTAGTTTACAAAGTATTTTATTTTAGACAGATGAAGAAAGTTTATCAATCGAGGGTGTTCTCAACAAGTCCCTGGTGGTCTAGTGGCTAGGATTCGGCGCTCTCACCGCCGCGGCCCGGGTTCGATTCCCGGTCAGGGAAATCTGCGAAATTCTTTGCTTCTTATAATTTTGCTAATAATTGCTTCTTCTTAAAGCAACACTCAAAGCCATTGGTCCACTGAATATACCATGAAAGCAAAAGATGCCATGTTCCATTTAAAACAGTTCGAACAAACCTCTGCATTATGTATCAAAATTATTTTTGTCTTACTCACTGGTGGTCTAATTTTTGTCTTAATCTTTGACTCTTTTTATTGTAACTACGTATCAAACCGTAGTTTACAAAGTATTGTATTTTAGACAGATGAAGAAAGTTTATCAATCGAGATTGTATCTCAACAAGTCCCTGGTGGTCTAGTGGCTAGGATTCGGCGCTCTCACCGCCGCGGCCCGGGTTCGATTCCCGGTCAGGGAAATCAGTATTTTCTTGGTATCTTCATAATTCTTGCTAATAATTGATTCTTCTTAAAGCAACACTCAAAGCCATTGGTCCACTGAATATACCATGAAAGCAAAAGATGCCATGTTCAATTAAAAAAGTTCGAACAAAACTCTGCATTATGTATCAAAATTATTTTGTCTTACTCACTGGTGGTCTAATTTTTGTCTTAATCTTTGACTCTTTTTATTGTAACTACGTATCAAACCGTAGTTTACAAAGTATTGTATTTTAGACAGATGAAGAAAGTTTATCAATCGAGATTGTATCTCAACAAGTCCCTGGTGGTCTAGTGGCTAGGATTCGGCGCTCTCACCGCCGCGGCCCGGGTTCGATTCCCGGTCAGGGAAATCCGTACTTTCTTTGCTTCTTCATAATTCTTGCTAATAATTGCTTCTTCTTAAAGCAACACTCAAAGCCATTGGTCCACTGAATATACCATGAAAGCAAAAGATGCCATGTTCAATTTAAAAAAGTTCGAACAAACCTCTGCATTATGTATCAAAATTATTTTTGTCTTACTCACTGGTGGTCTAATTTTTGTCTTAATCTTTGACTCTTTTTATTGTAACTACGTATCAAACCGTAGTTTACAAAGTATTGTATTTTAGACAGATGAAGAAAGTTTATCAATCGAGAGTGTATCTCAACAAGTCCCTGGTGGTCTAGTGGCTAGGATTCGGCGCTCTCACCGCCGCGGCCCGGGTTCGATTCCCGGTCAGGGAAATCAGTTATTTCTTCGCATCTTCATAATTCTTGCTAATAATTGATTCTTCTTAAAGCAACACTCAAAGCCATTGGTCCACTGAATATACCATGAAAGCAAAAGATGCCATGTTCCATTTAAAAAAGTTCGAACAAACCTCTGCATTATGTATCAAAATTATTTTTGTCTTACTCACTGGTGGTCTAATTTTTGTCTTAATCTTTGACTCTTTTTATTGTAACTACGTATCAAACCGTAGTTTACAAAGTATTGTATTTTAGACAGATGAAGAAAGTTTATCAATCGAGATTGTATCTCAACAAGTCCCTGGTGGTCTAGTGGCTAGGATTCGGCGCTCTCACCGCCGCGGCTCGGGTTCGATTCCCGGTCAGGGAAATCCGTACTTTCTTTGCTTCTTCATAATTCTTGCTAATAATTGCTTCTTCTTAAAGCAACACTCAAAGCCATTGGTCCACTGAATATACCATGAAAGCAAAAGATGCCATGTTCAATTTAAAAAAGTTCGAACAAACCTCTGCATTATGTATCAAAATTATTTTTGTCTTACTCACTGGTGGTCTAATTTTTGTCTTAATCTTTGACTCTTTTTATTGTAACTACGTATCAAACCGTAGTTTACAAAGTATTGTATTTTAGACAGATGAAGAAAGTTTATCAATCGACTAACTTTTTCAAGAAGTCCCTGGTGGTCTAGTGGCTAGGATTCGGCGCTCTCACTGCCGTGCCCCTGGGTTCGATACCCGGTGAGGGAAATCTGTACATTCTTTGCTTCTTGCTAATAATTGCTTCTTCTTAAAGCAACATTCAAAGCCATTGGTCCACTGAATATACCATGAAAGCAAAAGATGCCATGTTCAATTTAAAAAAGTTCGAACAAACCTCTGCATTATGTATCAAAATTATTTTTGTCTTACTCACTGGTGGTCTAATTTTTGTCTTAATCTTTGACTCTTTTTATTGTAACTACGTATCAAACCGTAGTTTACAAAGTATTGTATTTTAGACAGATGAAGAAAGTTTATCAATCGAGGGTGTTTCTCAACAAGTCCCTGGTGGTCTAGTGGCTAGGATTCGGCGCTCTCACCGCCGCGGCCCGGGTTCGATTCCCGGTCAGGGAAATCTGCAAATTCTTTGCTTCTTTATAATTGTTGCTAATAATTGCTTCTTCTTAAAGCAACACTCAAAGCCATTGGTCCACTGAATATACCATGAAAGCAAAAGATGCCATGTTCAATTTAAAAAAGTTCGAACAAAACTCTGCATTATGTATCAAAATTATTTTTGTCTTACTCACTGGGGGTCTAATTTTTGTCTTAATCTTTGACTCTTTTTATTGTAACTACGTATCAAACCGTAGTTTACAAAGTATTGTATTTCAGACAGATGAAGAAAGTTTATCAATCGAGATTGTATCTCAACAAGTCCCTGGTGGTCTAGTGGCTAGGATTCGGCGCTCTCACCGCCGCGGCCCGGGTTCGATTCCCGGTCAGGGAAATCCGTACTTTCTTTGCTTCTTCATAATTCTTGCTAATAATTGCTTCTTCTTAAAGCAACACTCAAAGCCATTGGTCCACTGAATATACCATGAAAGCAAAAGATGCCATGTTCAATTTAAAAAAGTTCGAACAAACCTCTGCATTATGTATCAAAATTATTTTTGTCTTACTCACTGGTGGTCTAATTTTTGTCTTAATCTTTGACTCTTTTTATTGTAACTACGTATCAAACCGTAGTTTACAAAGTATTTTATTTTAGACAGATGAAGAAAGTTTATCAATCGAGGGTGTTCTCAACAAGTCCTGGTGGTCTAGTGGCTAGGATTCGGCGCTCTCACCGCCGCGGCCCGGGTTCGATTCCCGGTCAGGGAAATCTGCAAATTTTTTGCTTCTTATAATCTTGCTAATAATTGCTTCTTCTTAAAGCAACACTCAAAGCCATTGGTCCACTGAATATACCATGAAAGCAAAAGATGCCATGTTCCATTTAAAACAGTTCGAACAAACCTCTGCATTATGTATCAAAATTATTTTTGTCTTACTCACTGGTGGTCTAATTTTTGTCTTAATCTTTGACTCTTTTTATTGTAACTACGTATCAAACCGTAGTTTACAAAGTATTTTATTTTAGACAGATGAAGAAAGTTTATCAATCGAGGGTGTTTCTCAACAAGTCCCTGGTGGTCTAGTGGCTAGGATTCGGCGTTCTCACCGGCCCGGGTTCGATTCCCGGTCAGGGAAATCTGTACATTCTATGCTTCTTCATAATTCTTGCTAATAATTGCTTCTTCTTAAAGCAACACTCAAAGCCATTGGTCCACTGAATATACCATGAAAGCAAAAGATGCCATGTTCAATTTAAAAAAGTTCGAACAAACCTCTGCATTATGTATCAAAATTATTTTTGTCTTACTCACTGGTGGTCTAATTTTTGTCTTAATCTTTGACTCTTTTTATTGTAACTACGTATCAAACCGTAGTTTACAAAGTATTGTATTTTAGACAGATGAAGAAAGTTTATCAATCGAGAGTGTATCTCAACAAGTCCCTGGTGGTCTAGTGGCTAGGATTCGGCGTTCTCACCGCCGCGGCCCGGGTTCGATTCCTGGTCAGGGAAATCTGTACATTCTATGCTTCTTCATAATTCTTGCTAATAATTGCTTCTTCTTAAAGCAACACTCAAAGCCATTGGTCCACTGAATATACCATGAAAGCAAAAGATGCCATGTTCAATTTAAAAAAGTTCGAACAAACCTCTGCATTATGTATCAAAATTATTTTTGTCTTACTCACTGGTGGTCTAATTTTTGTCTTAATCTTTGACTCTTTTTATTGTAACTACGTATCAAACCGTAGTTTACAAAGTATTGTATTTTAGACAGATGAAGAAAGTTTATCAATCGAGATTGTATCTCAACAAGTCCCTGGTGGTCTAGTGGCTAGGATTCGGCGCTCTCACCGCCGCGGCCCGGGTTCGTATCCCGGTCAGGGAAATCAGTAATTTCTTCGAATCTTCATAATTCTTGCTAATAATTGATTCTTCTTAAAGCAACACTCAAAGCCATTGGTCCACTGAATATACCATGAAAGCAAAAGATGCCATGTTCCATTTAAAACAGTTCGAACAAACCTCTGCATTATGTATCAAAATTATTTTTGTCTTACTCACTGGTGGTCTAATTTTTGTCTTAATCTTTGACTCTTTTTATTGTAACTACGTATCAAACCGTAGTTTACAAAGTATTGTATTTTAGACAGATGAAGAAAGTTTATCAATCGAGATTTATCTCAACAAGTCCCTGTGGTCTAGTGGCTAGGATTCGGCGCTCTCACCGCCGCGGCCCGGGTTCGATTCCCGGTCAGGGAAATCCGTACTTTCTTTGCTTCTTCATAATTCTTGCTAATAATTGCTTCTTCTTAAAGCAACACTCAAAGCCATTGGTCCACTGAATATACCATGAAAGCAAAAGATGCCATGTTCCATTTCAAACAGTTCGAACAAACCTCTGCATTATGTATCAAAATTATTTTTGTCTTAATCTTTGACTCTTTTTATTGTAACTACGTATCAAACCGTAGTTTACAAAGTATTGTATTTTAGACAGATGAAGAAAGTTTATCAATCGAGATTGTATCTCAACAAGTCCCTGGTGGTCTAGTGGCTAGGATTCGGCGCTCTCACCGCCGCGGCCCGGGTTCGATTCCCGGTCAGGGAAATCCGTACTTCTTTGCTTCTTCATAATTCTTGCTAATAATTGCTTCTTCTTAAAGCAACACTCAAAGCCATTGGTCCACTGAATATACCATGAAAGCAAAAGATGCCATGTTCAATTTAAAAAAGTTCGAACAAACCTCTGCATTATGTATCAAAATTATTTTTGTCTTACTCACTGGTGGTCTAATTTTTGTCTTAATCTTTGACTCTTTTTATTGTAACTACGTATCAAACCGTAGTTTACAAAGTATTTTATTTTAGACAGATGAAGAAAGTTTATCAATCGAGGGTGTTTCTCAACAAGTCCCTGGTGGTCTAGTGGCTAGGATTCGGCGCTCTCACCGCCGCGGCCCGGGTTCGATTCCCGGTCAGGGAAATCTGCAAATTTTTTGCTTCTTTATAATTGTTGCTAATAATTGCTTCTTCTTAAAGCAACACTCAAAGCCATTGGTCCACTGAATATACCATGAAAGCAAAGATGCCATGTCCATTTCAAACAGTTCGAACAAACCTCTGCATTATGTATCAAAATTATTTTTGTCTTACTCACTGGGGGTCTAATTTTTGTCTTAATCTTTGACTCTTTTTATTGTAACTACGTATCAAACCGTAGTTTACAAAGTATTGTATTTTAGACAGATGAAGAAAGTTTATCAATCGAGAGTGTATCTCAACAAGTCCCTGGTGGTCTAGTGGCTAGGATTCGGCGCTCTCACCGCCGCGGCCCGGGTTCGATTCCCGGTCAGGGAAATCCGTACTTTCTTTGCTTCTTCATAATTCTTGCTAATAATTGCTTCTTCTTAAAGCAACACTCAAAGCCATTGGTCCACTGAATATACCATGAAAGCAAAAGATGCCATGTTCAATTTAAAAAAGTTCGAACAAACCTCTGCATTATGTATCAAAATTATTTTTGTCTTACTCACTGGTGGTCTAATTTTTGTCTTAATCTTTGACTCTTTTTATTGTAACTACGTATCAAACCGTAGTTTACAAAGTATTGTATTTTAGACAGATGAAGAAAGTTTATCAATCGAGAGTGTATCTCAACAAGTCCCTGGTGGTCTAGTGGCTAGGATTCGGCGCTCTCACCGCCGCGGCCCGGGTTCGGTTCCCGGTCAGGGAAATCAGTAATTTCTTCGCATCTTCATAATTCTTGCTAATAATTGATTCTTCTTAAAGCAACACTCAAAGCCATTGGTCCACTGAATATACCATGAAAGCAAAAGATGCCATGTTCCATTTAAAACAGTTCGAACAAACCTCTGCATTATGTATCAAAATTATTTTTGTCTTACTCACTGGGGGTCTAATTTTTGTCTTAATCTTTGACTCTTTTTATTGTAACTACGTATCAAACCGTAGTTTACAAAGTATTGTATTTTAGACAGATGAAGAAAGTTTATCAATCGAGATTGTATCTCAACAAGTCCCTGGTGGTCTAGTGGCTAGGATTCGGCGCTCTCACCGCCGCGGCCCGGGTTCGATTCCCGGTCAGGGAAATCCAAACTTTCTTTGCTTCTTCATAATTCTTGCTAATAATTGCTTCTTCTTAAAGCAACACTCAAAGCCATTGGTCCACTGAATATACCATGAAAGCAAAAGATGCCATGTTCAATTAAAAAAGTTCGAACAAACCTCTGCATTATGTATCAAAATTATTTTTGTCTTACTCACTGGTGGTCTAATTTTTGTCTTAATCTTTGACTCTTTTTATTGTAACTACGTATCAAACCGTAGTTTACAAAGTATTGTATTTTAGACAGATGAAGAAAGTTTATCAATCGAGGGTGTTTCTCAACAAGTCCCTGGTGGTCTAGTGGCTAGGATTCGGCGCTCTCACCGCCGCGGCCCGGGTTCGATTCCCGGTCAGGGAAATCTGCAAATTTTTTGCTTCTTTATAATTGTTGCTAATAATTGCTTCTTCTTAAAGCAACACTCAAAGCCATTGGTCCACTGAATATACCATGAAAGCAAAAGATGCCATGTTCCATTTCAAACAGTTCGAACAAACCTCTGCATTATGTATCAAAATTATTTTTGTCTTACTCACTGGGGTCTAATTTTTGTCTTAATCTTTGACTCTTTTTATTGTAACTACGTATCAAACCGTAGTTTACAAAGTATTGTATTTTAGACAGATGAAGAAAGTTTATCAATCGAGAGTGTATCTCAACAAGTCCCTGGTGGTCTAGTGGCTAGGATTCGGCGCTCTCACCGCCGCGGCCCGAGTTCGATTCCCGGTCAGGGAAATCCGTACTTTCTTTGCTTCTTCATAATTCTTGCTAATAATTGCTTCTTCTTAAAGCAACACTCAAAGCCATTGGTCCACTGAATATACCGTGAAAGCAAAAGATGCCATGTTCAATTTAAAAAAGTTCGAACAAACCTCTGCATTATGTATCAAAATTATTTTTGTCTTACTCACTGGTGGTCTAATTTTTGTCTTAATCTTTGACTCTTTTTATTGTAACTACGTATCAAACCGTAGTTTACAAAGTATTGTATTTTAGACAGATGAAGAAAGTTTATCAATCGAGAGTGTATCTCAACAAGTCCCTGGTGGTCTAGTGGCTAGGATTCGGCGTTCTCACCGCCGCGGCCCGGGTTCGATTCCTGGTCAGGGAAATCTGTAAATTCTTCGAATCTTCATAATTCTTGCTAATAATTGATTCTTCTTAAAGCAACACTCAAAGCCATTGGTCCACTGAATATACCATGAAAGCAAAAGATGCCATGTTCCATTTAAAACAGTTCGAACAAACCTCTGCATTATGTATCAAAATTATTTTTGTCTTACTCACTGGTTGTCTAATTTTTGTCTTAATCTTTGACTCTTTTTATTGTAACTACGTATCAAACCGTAGTTTACAAAGTATTGTATTTTAGACAGATGAAGAAAGTTTATCAATCGAGATTGTAACTCAACAAGTCCCTTGTGGTCTAGTGGCTAGGATTCAGCGCTCTCACCGCCGCGGCCCGGGTTCGATTCCCGGTCAGGGAAATCCGTACTTTCTTTGCTTCTTCATAATTCTTGCTAATAATTGCTTCTTCTTAAAGCAACACTCAAAGCCATTGGTCCACTGAATATACCATGAAAAAAAGATGCCATGTTCAATTTAAAAAAGTTCGAACAAACCTCTGCATTATGTATCAAAATTATTTTTGTCTTACTCACTGGGGGTCTAATTTTTGTCTTAATCTTTGACTCTTTTTATTGTAACTACGTATCAAACCGTAGTTTACAAAGTATTTTATTTTAGACAGATGAAGAAAGTTTATCAATCGAGGGTGTTTCTCAACAAGTCCCTGGTGGTCTAGTGGCTAGGATTCGGCGCTCTCACCGCCGCGGCCCGGGTGCGATTCCCGGTCAGGGAAATCTGCAAATTCTTTGCTTCTTTATAATTGTTGCTAATAATTGCTTCTTCTTAAAGCAACACTCAAAGCCATTGGTCCACTGAATATACCATGAAAGCAAAAGATGCCATGTTCCATTTCAAACAGTTCGAACAAACCTCTGCATTATGTATCAAAATTGTTTGTTTACTCACTGGGGGTCTAATTTTTGTCTTAATCTTTGACTCTTTTTATTGTAACTACGTATCAAACCGTAGTTTACAAAGTATTGTATTTTAGACAGATGAGAAAGTTTATCAATCGAGAGTGTATCTCAACAAGTCCCTGGTGTCTAGTGGCTAGGATTCGCGTTCTCACCGCCGCGGCCCGGGTTCGATTCCCGTCAGGGAAATCAGTTATTTCTTTGCATCTTCATAATTCTTGCTAATAATTGATTCTTCTTAAAGCAACACTCAAAGCCATTGGTCCACTGAATATACCATGAAAGAAAAGATGCCATGTTCAATTTAAAAAAGTTCGAACAAACCTCTTGCATT
>RXON01000920.1:0-31714 GCA_009667805.1 Leptobrachium leishanense | reverse complement strand
TATCTGCTATAGGATTAGCCTTCCAGCATACCCTGTCTCAGGAGTGTGTTAATATCTGCTGTATATTTGAGTAGTTGGTTAATCTGTTTTGTCAGGCAAACACTGCCTCCTTATCTGTTTGCCAATCACAATTGCATTGTCCTGTCTGCCTAGGAATGTTGAGCAAATTCATCCCATTATCTTTTTTAAAAAACAATTTGTCTAACTCTGGATGTTTAGAGGAATTCTTGTGTATAAATGGTTGTAAAGTCAGATCCTCCACCTCAGATACTCTGACGTGCGGGATTAACCCATATTATTAGCTGTACTCCACCCTTCAACCAGAAGGTACCTCCAGAGTATCCACTGGTACCACATTTAAAACTTAACGTTTATTATGAAGTTAAAATAACAAATTAAAAAGAAAGCAGAGCCGCTGCACCAGTCACCACATACATTCATTAAAAGGCCTAAAGCCCATGGGGAAATTGAATTAGAGAAGTGATAATTATCCTGCCGTAAAGATACAATAACAATATGTTCATATCACGCAGGTCCCATGCGTGACTTTATATATCATAATAGCACTTTGCCAGTGCTCTGTTTGTCATTCGTTGTTGCAGTTATATAAATAGTATGCTTGGCAACACTCGTATAAGTTAGAGTCTTATATAAAGACAAGTAGAAAAGGTGTGGTGGGATCAGTACTTCCTTCAATGGGAGCCCCCTTCTCAGCTCAGCCTCCTTTGCTGCATGTGCATGTGTACCTCAAATAAAACATAGGGGTACCATGGTGTAGCATGTCAAGGCGGAGAAATGATATTTAGAATTAAAGGAGTACACGGCGCACTCACTCCCGCTGCGCTGTGATTTGTATTGCATTGCATATATTGTATTACTAGCTTTTGCCCGCTGCTTCGTTCGCGTGGATTTTGAGATTTGTTAAAATTGTTTTTAAAAGAAACTGAGATATAGGTATACTGTTTAAAATTATTAACCCCCCCCTTTGGGATTTTTTTTGAAAAATGGTAAAACACAGGTTTTTTATTTTTTCAGGAAGATTGTATATACCAAATTTCACACCTGTAATATCTGGTTCTTGAAATATTGGTATACTGATAAAAGTATTCACCCCCCTTTTTAACCCCCAATTGGATTTTCTGAAAATAGTAAAATATGTGTTTTTTTTGTTTTTCAAGAACCCATTTACATACCAATTTTCAGGCCTGTAACATCTTTGAGTTTTGAAATATAGGTATACTTAAGAAAGTACTCATCCCCCCCTTTCATCTTTTATTTTACCAAGACGAATTTAAATACAAATTTTCATGTCTGTAACATCTTCTGTTTATGAAATATAAGTACCCTGTTTAAAAGTATGCACCCCTCTTTTTTCACTCCCCACCTTGGATTTTTGGAAAATGGTAAAACACCTCTTTGTTTATTTTTCAAGAACATAGTAAATACCAAATTTCAGGTCTGTAACATCTTTAGTTTTTGAAAGATAGGTATACTGCTAAAAGTATTCAGACCCCATTCCCCCGACCCCCCCTTTTTTGGATTTGTGGAAAATGGCAAAACACATGTTTGTTTATTTCACAAACAAAGTAAATACCAAATTTCACACTCGTAACATCTTCGGTTTTTGAGATATAGGTATACTGATAAAAGTATTCAACCGCCCTTTTTTCCCACCTCCAAGAAATTGGCAGAAAATGGTAAAATATGTTTTTTGTTTTTATTTTTAGGTGAATCTAAATACCAATTTTCAGGCCTGTAACATCTTCTGTTTTCGAGATATAGGTATCGTGTTTAAAATTTTAAAAATATTCAACCCCCTTTTTTCTTCAATTTTTGAAAAATGGTAAAATAAGTGTTTTTTTTATTTTTCACAACGAATCTAAATACCAATTTTCACATCTGTAACATCTTCTGTTTTTGAGCTATAGGTATCCTATTTAAAATATTCAACCCCCGTTTTAACCCCCTTAGGCACGGATTTTTCCAAAAATCCTTCCTTAGTGGGTGCCTACATCATAAAAACAATGTACCTTCTAAATTTCACGTTCCTAGGTTAACGGTTTCAGCTGGGCGTTGATGAGACAGTCAGTCAGGACTTTCGCATTTATGATAAAAGTATTCAACCCCCCTTTTTCCCCCAAGGAATATTCAGAAAATGGTAAAATACGTGTTTTTTTATTTCTCAAGACGAATCTAAATACCAATTTTCACGTCAGTAACATCTTCTGTTTTTGAGATATAGGTATCCTGTTTAAAAGTATTCACCCCCTGTTTTCATCCCCCACTTGGATTTTTGGAAAATGGTAAAACACGTGTTTTTTTATTTTTCAAGACGATTGTAAATACCAAATTTCACACCTGAAGCATCTTTGGTTTTGAAATATAGGTATACTGCTAAAAGTATTCACACCCCAACCCCCCTACCCGTTTTAATTGGATTTGTGTAAAATGGCAAAACACATGTTTGTTTTTTTCACGAACATTGTAAATACCAAATTTCCCACCTGAAACATCTTTGGTTTTTTGAAATATAGGTATACTGATAAAAGTATTCACACCCCTTTGCCCGACCCCCCGCTTAATTGTTTTTTTTTCAAAATGGTAAAAGACATGTTTGATTTTTTTTCATGAAGATTGTAAATACCTAATTTCACACCTGTAACATCTTCGGTTTTTGAAATATAGGTATACTGACAAAAGTATTCAAACCCCCATTCTGACCCCCCCACTGGATTTTTGGAAAATGGTAAAATACTTTTTTCTTACTTTTCAAGAGGAAACTAAATACCAATTTTCAGGCCTGTAACATATTCTGGTTTTGAGATAGAGGTATCCTGTTTAAAATATTCAACTCCCTTTTTTCGCCCCCCCCCCACTTGGATTTTTGAAAAGAGGCAAAATAAGTGTTTTTTTGTTTTCCAAGACGAATCTAAATACCGGTTTTCACGTCTGTAACATCTGCTGTATTTGAGCTATAGGTATACTGTTAAAATATTCAACCCCCTTTTTCACCCCCTTAAGGGTGGAGTTTCCAAAAATCCTTCCTTAGTGGGTGCCTACACATAAAAACAATGTACCTTCAAAATTTCTCGTTCCCAGGTTAAATGGTTTCAGCTGGGCGTTGATGAGTCAGTCAGTCAGGACTTTCACGGTTATATATAGTATATACTGTAGATAGAGAAACCTCCATATACAGTGTTTCAGCGAGGGGAGGTTACACGATTTTCCAGTGGGTGCTTCACCTATTTGCTATGTAAATGGCAAGCATGATTATTTATAGCAGCAAATCTGCTTGTTGCCCCATGGGTTAAAGACACCAGTATTTGTGTAAGCGGTCGAAGTACACAATCAGGTCTATTCAAAGAAAGGTGAAACTCAGGAGAATGATGGGAGAAATGAAAAGTCTATATCAAATTAGCCAAACCAGAAGAATCCTCCCATTTATCTCACTTTCCAAATCGGCTATTTGGTCTAGATTGTTCTCTTCTCCTGCCAGTTCTCCTCCTGACTTCACCCTTTAGTGAATAGACCCTATTGCGAGCCTACAAGCATCCCCAGAAATAAGACGAGGCTGTATATCCTGAAGATTTCAGGGTCAGAATGGAACTATTTTAATTGGGGACAGACACACATATTTATACGATCAAACATAGTTATTTATATTCACAAACACCTCCTCTAGAAAATGTTGGGAGACATAATTAGACTAAAACAGATACTGGGATAAACATTTGCTCATCATTCCTAGACAGAAAGGACAATGCAATTGTGATTGGCAAACAGATAACGAGGCAGTGTTTGCCAGAAAAAGAAGATTAACCAACTACTTATATGTACAGCAGATATTAACACATTCCTGAGACAGGGTATGCTCGAAGGGTATCCCTATCAGCAGATAACAGATACACATGGACACAACATTAGACAGACAATAACATTATTCTTACAGAATGCCGATTACAGAAACACACTGCACCCTCCCAAATACATTTCTAGGCCCAAATCCAAAGTGACGCATATCTTTCTGTTTCTATCATTTAATGTTGGGTCGGGGATCATAGGTTTTCTGGTTTTGCTGCTAAAACACACATTCTTTTCAGGAAGATTCCGGGGGTCCCCTGGTGTGTAAGATTAACGGCGTCTGGGTCCAGGCTGGCATTGTCAGCTGGAAAGAAGGTTGCGCTCGGCCCGGCGTGTACACTCTGGTACCGGCCTATCAGTGGTGGATCAAGGAATATATTCCGGAGATGACTTTCAGCAGCACCACCAGCTTCGCCTTGACTCCGTGGAAGATCGTTTCATTCATTGTTTTAATTTTTATTCAGGTTTTCTAAACCAAAAAACGGCATTATTGATCTCAGGTGCGAATGAATGTAATATATAAGTGTGCACGGCTGAAAAATTAGTTTCGATTCGTTTTAAAATAGATTTGTTTCTTGTTTCGGACCTTTTTTCGTTTCATTTTGGATCGATTCGAAATTTTATATCGATTTGATAATTGATATATCAATTCGAATTTTGGATCACTAAATAAAACCCCAATTAATCAAATTTTGCTGATAAAAGGCCAAGCTAGGGTTAGATATTAAGCATAAGAAAAAAGAAAAGAATAACAGAGCAGCTTTTGGCTTCATTAGGCCGAACCCGCCTTACTGGAGGTGCCTTGACGCGGCAGGCGGGCTTGAAATGTCAATGGCCATTCAAGTAAACAAAAAAACTCTGTGTTTTTTTCACATGGTGTTATATTAGGGATCAGCGCAGATGACACCTTTGTTTCTTATGTTTTATACATGTTGCTGGGCTGGATGCATCTGGTGGTTGCAGCCACCCCGTTGGGATTGGGCGCGATGCCGTTTCTTCTGTAATATGCACATTTGTTGTTTTTCCAGCAGGACGTCTTTGCAGCATATTCCGTTCCGTGATTTTGTTTTTTGATCCCTCGGTGGATTCGTTTCTAGGAGGGTATTAATGAAGGCCCACCAGTCTTCCTCATGTGAAGCAGAAGCAGCATGACCATATGCGTTTTTCTAGAGAGCAGCCTTTGGCTTCATTTGGCCGGACTCGCCTTACTGTAAGTGCCATGATGCGGCAGGTGACCTTAAGGCTAGGGTCAGACGAAAGCATTTTTCCACGCGAACGTGAAAAAGTGCGTCCGAACGCATTGACGTATTTTTTCACGGAATGCGCAAAAACGGTCAGACGACGCACATTTTCAGGTGTGATTTTGTACGGATCGTCAATAAATCTCTTTTTGCGTCTGGACGTTATGTAGGCTGGACATTAGCAGTGTCTGACATCTCCTAATCACGCACACACGCCGCTATGCGGCAGCTGCGCACTCAGTACGTCAGTACTAGCGGTTCAGCATTCTCAGAAAAATGCATTCAAATTCCACTTGCGTTGCACGGCCGGACTTTTGTGCCACACACAGACATATACGTATATATCAACACGCAGACCTATATATATGTATATATCAACACCAGGGCTCGAGTCGAGCAGGAATGCGCAGGAACGGCGTTCCCACACTTCTCCCACAACGGGAACGCTGCGGGAACGCAGCGTTCCCGCTGTGGCCGAGCCCGAAAGGCTGGAGCAGGCGGCCGCCGCACATTGCCAGCGGCCGCGTGCTTCCTGTTAGAACGGCCCGCTGACAGGAAGTGAAGGCGCTCGCCTGGCTGTTTCATCGATCCCAGGCGAGCGGCTGCACTTCCTGTCAGCGGCCGTTCTAACAGGAATCACGCGGCCGCCGGGCGCAGACGCCACAGAGAGGTGAGCTGGGGGCACTATCCATGAGCTGGGGGGGCAAATCCATGAGCTGGGGGGGGCAAATCCATGAGCTGGGGGCAGTATCCATGAGCTGGGGGACATTTCCATGAGCTGGGGGCAGTATCCATGAGCTGGGGGGGCAAATCCATGAGCTGGGGGACATTTCCATGAGCTGGGGGCATTTCCATGAGCTGGGGGCATATCCATGAGCTGGGGGCATTTCCATGAGCTGGGGGCATATCCATGAGCTGGGGGCATTTCCATGAGCTGGGGGCATTTCCATGAGCTGGGGGCATATCCATGAGCTGGGGGCATTTCCATGAGCTAGGGGCATTTCCATGAGCTGGGGGCATTTCCATGAGCTGGGGGCATTATCCATGAGCTGGGGCAATATCCATGAGCTGGGGGACATTATCCATGAGCTGGGGCATATCCATGAGCTTGGGGCAATATCCAAGAGCTGGGGGCATTTACCATGAGCTGGGGCAATATCCATGAGCTGGGGGCAGTATCCATGAGACCTGGGGTAATATCCATGAGACCTGGGGCATTATCCATGAGACCTGGGAGCATATATCCATGAGACTTGGGGGCATTATCCATGAGACCTGGGGGCATTATCCATGAGACATGGGGGCATTATCCATGAGACCTGGGGGCAATATCCATGAGCTGGGGGCAATATCCATGAGCTGGGGGCAATATCCATGAGACCTGGGGCATTATCCATGAGACCTGGGAGCATATATCCATGAGACCTGGGAGCATTATCCATGAGACCTGGGGGCAATATCCATGAGACCTGGGGCATTATCCATGAGACCTGGGGGCATATATCCATGAGAGCTGGGGGCATCATCCATGAGAGCTGGGGCAATTATATCCATGTGAACTGGGAAAATATATCCATATAACCAGTGCCGTGTATATTATTCTGGGGGTCCAGTGCTGTGTATATAATTCTGGGGGGTCTGTGCCTGGATATTATATATAAAACGCGTTAGTCCAGTTGCCACAATCATGAGTATACCTGTACGTAGTGATACCTTTCACTGATCAGTATAGTTTCCAGTTTACACTCTTGAAAGCTTGTCTTTTAAATGTAAAGTTAACCCAATAAAAATGGTATCACCGGCACGCACTGCTATACTTGTGATATATATATTTTCTTCAGGTAATGGGGTTGTGGAATTCGTGGGTGAGTTCCCTCACTTTTTTTCCCAGGACTTGACCCCTGATCAACACACAGATATATATATATATATACACCCACCCACAGACCTCAGACCATATATACACATACGCACATGGGGGGGGATGGTATGTGGACAATCTCAACTAAATGCCCCCCCCCATTTGGTTGATCCCTCCAGAAGAAATGTATATATATTCTCTGTTCCCCTGAGTTGGATGTACATAGCCTCAAATTAAAGCTGACAGTCTGCAGTTACAGCACATTGTGTTTGTTTCATTCCAACTCCATTGTGGTGTATAGAGCCAAAGATGTTACAATTGTGTCCATGTCCCAAGATTTCTGCAACTGACTGTATATCCATCTTGACCACTTTATTGACATCTCCCCCCAGCTCCCCCGATTTGGTGAAATTATGAAGTGAAGCAGAAGAGTTCCCCCCCCCCACACCCAGTGTCACCAGCGGCCGGGATTTAGAATTTCCCGGCTGCTGGTCCCCAGATCGGTCACTAGTGATGTCACACACAGAGCAGTCAACGTCACTGTCAGACCAATCGCTGTGGTGAGTGTTCTTAGAGAGGCAGCGATGGATCAGATCTGTGCAAACGATGGTCCCCCTAAATCTGCTCTGTCTGCCGCAGACTGCGTCACGAATCCCTTTAAGGCTGGGGTCAGACCAGCGCATTTTTAACGTGCGTTTAGGCGCACTTAATCACGGCCGCACTAGCAGCAAATGACGGGCAATGACAGCCAATATACGAAGTACGGCCGCACGAAAGTCCGGCCGCGCAACGCAAGTGGAAAATGAACGCATTTTTTCGAGAACGCAGAACCGCTAGTACTGACGTACAGAGTGCGCTGCGCCCGCTAGCGGTGTGTGTGTGTGATTAGGAGACGTCAGACCCTGCTCGTGTCCGGCCAACATAACGTCCAGACGCAAAAAGTTTCCTGGTTTGGATTCGTAAAACATACGCACGAAACTGCGCATCGTATGACCGTTTTCGTATATTCCGTGAAAAAATACATCAATGCGTTCGGACGCACTTTTTTACGTTCGCGTGTAAAAATGCTTTCGTTTGACCCTAGCCTTAATCAGAGGAAAATGCCAAATAATCACGTTTATTCCACTTTTTTTGATTCCTGTTCTTTTTTTTTACAGCTGAGCTTTCTGGATTCCATTGTTATGAATCTGTAACCTGATATCAATCCCCTTGCGCAGTGATGCAAAGAAGGAAGCTGAGGAGCAGAAAGTCGAGTCCACACCCTCCCGACAGCCGCGGGATTAAAATATTTACTTATTTTCTGCCTACAAAGGGTTAAGCAGTTTCAGTTGCTAAAAGGCTTCTTTTACCGGGTCAGATTTATTGAGGTTTATTATTATTATTATGCTGTAACTCGGCCGCCCCTTCTATCCTGTAAAAAATAAAAAAATAAAACATGCAAAACAAGGAAAAAAATCCACTTATAAGAGAATGGTTTCTGTGAAAGGCTTCGTTTTCTGATGGTCTGATGTTTGAACAAACAACAGAAGAGCCGAGGAGCAGGAAATGAGCGCGGGTCCAGGAAGGGAAAATTTGGGGTTTTCCCACGTTCAATGCCATTTACACCATAATTAGGAGATTAAGGAACAATCCACACAAACACGTAATGCCAGATGCAGGTGTATACATATATACGGTGATAAGCCTCGCAGGGCAGCCATCAGAAATCTTGGGGCCCCTTGTGGAACCACTAGTCGGGGCCTCCTTGGTGGGCTAGTCCTGTGTGGCATGGAGGGGCCCTTATTTCAGTGAAGAGCTGCACTTTTTTTAACCCGGGCCCCCTGGAGCAACTGAGCCCCTGAACACACCATGGGCTGTCACCCCCTCCCTGCCACCTCGCCTGGTGTTGTCTGTCCGTCTGTCCTGTAGGGATGTGCGTTTCGGGTTTCGGAATTTCGGAAATTTCACGAAATTTCCCGATTTGGGTCTTCGGATGCGGCGGAAATTCCGAAATTTTTTAGATCCGAAAAAGTCGAATCCAAAATGTTTTCCGAGCCGAATCGAAAATTTTTCGGAATTTTCGAATGGACTTGAAATGTGTCAAATCGAAATTTATGTTCCCTCTATTCATGATTTCGGTTCCATTCGGGATTTCGGTTCCATTTCGGTAATTCTGGACATACTATTATCGGTTATATCGCTGATTCTGTAAATTTTGTATTTGTAAATGCGTATTAATTTTTTTTCGTTTCCAATGATCCGATAAGAATTTTCATAATTCGATCGGATCTGATTCGTCCGCGGGTCGCGCATGCGCGCGCGCGCGGATGTCGTAACTTTATTGAGCCGTTTTTTGACAACTTTTTTTTTGGACAAAATATTGTTATTATTATTCACCATGGCTGCAAGAGACGACGAGTGCCATTCTGACACCTCCTCATCGTCTCTCAATATACCACCACCACCCAGAAAGAAGCGGGCCAGCAATATGGCGTTTGAGGAGATGCTCGAGCTGGTCCGGATCTTTGATCGTAAGGATTACGATTGCAGTAAGGGCCCTTACGGCAGAAAGAAGAACGCTAGAAAAGATCGTATCCTTGACAAGCTACGCACCACCATTTTGGAGTTGTTCAGGAAGGACAGGACGAAGGACCAGCTCCGGAAACGCTGGTCTAATCTGAAGGTACGCGAGCAGGAGCAGCTGAGACACATCCGTCGCGTCATAGCGAAACGTAAGTGTCATGTTATATTGCAAAGCGCTGCGCAAACTGTTGGCGCTATATAAATCCTGTATAATAATAATAATGTGCTTGCATGTGCTAATGTGCAAAGAAATACCTTGATTTATCTAGTCCTTTTTTCATGCAATGTGATTGTGTATAGCTTTGCGTTTTCACGACTCGTCATACATGCATTTTTGCCAAAGCTCTTCTTTTTTGTGATTTTACGTATTCGTGAAAATTGTGACATTTGATGTATGTAGATGAAGTTACAATGCTGGATTTCTTTTGGCACTGTGTGTACTGTAGTGTGCTGGGGGGGGAGGTTGTTGTGATTGAGTGATGCATACGAGATGACCCGCAGCTTGCCCAATATTGGCTCCCACCTGTGCATCAATAAAAATCTCTGCGTCTCTGCTAAGTGGTAGGATGGGACATGTAGTTCTTCTGTAAGTGCATCCAAACAGAGCCGCCTTCAATACATCCTCAGCAGCTGCTGCTGCAGTGTCATTGAACGCTTTAGATGCAAATTTCAAAACAAAATGGCGGATTTCTGTTGTTGTTTCTACAATATCCAGTTTTATTCACAGAAACTGAAAGTGAAACTGAGGCTGAGGCATCTATAAAATAACTAAAAGCAGTCGCACAATGCGCTTTGAACGCACACAACACAAATAATAGTTTTTATTGAATAAACGTAATGTTTACTTCTGAAAAAAATATATAAATGAACGGTAATATATGTCTATGTGCAGAGGAAATAAATAAATATTTTGTGCCTTTAGACCTATGAGATGGGAGTAGTGGTGGGTCAAGCTGGTAGTGGGGTAGTGGAGGGGTGTCGCAATACTTTCGGCAATATAGTGTATAGATATACCATTTTTTCCAGTCTGCATTATTTACGTGTTATTTTTTGGATTTGGCAGAAGACAGGAAGAAGAAGGCAGCAGCATCTGCCCCGGCGGGCACCAGTGCCCCAGTGGAGGAGGAGCCACGGGCGTCCACCAGCGCTGGTATATACTGTTTTATTTTGCAACGACCTTTGGTCAAAAACAGAAACATTTTTTGTTTACTGTATTTTAATTTAATTTTTTTATGTATAGCACAAGAGGAGCAGGAGGAGGAAGAGGAGGAGCAGGAGGAGGGCGATGGAGAGAGGGAGCCGGAGCAGCAGGAGGCCGCCAGTCCAGGTTTTTTTTTTTTTACTGTCGTATTTTGCATCGACTTTTGTTCAAAAATAAATCAGTTTTGTTGCTTACTGTATTTTTTATTTCTTTAATTTCTTAGATATAGCACTGGATATGCAGACGGTGGGGTGGTGGGGGAGGAGTCGGAGGAGGAGGAGGAGCCTCAGGAGGCCGCCAGCACTGGTATATACTACTGTTATATTTTTTCAAGACTTTCAGTCAAAAATAGAAACCTGCTTTACTTACTGTATTTTCCTTCTTTCATTTATTGGATATATAGAAGGAGAAGCCAGACGCCGACGGGAGGCGATCGGTGAGCTTCGCCTGGCAGTTACCTCCATCGACGCCATACAGGAACTGCTCCAGGAACTGCGGGAGCACATAAACAATGCCGCAGACCTCCTGGAGCAGCAGTGAGACCAGTGGCAGCCTCCTCCCGAATGTCACCAGAATGTGCCTCAGCTGCTCCTGCTCGCGTGCCTTGAGGTCGGACCAGCGTTTTCGGAGATGGTCCTTCGTCCGGTCCTTCCCGAACAGCTCCAGGATGGTGGTGCGTAGCTTTTCAAGGATACGATTCTTGCGGGTGTTATTCTTCCTGCCGTAAGGGCCCTTACAGCAATCATAATCTTTGTAAGCCAAGATGCGGACCAGCTCCAACATCTCCTCAAATGCCAGTAACTGTTGGGCAGTTTGCCATCCTTGGCATGTTCCCTTCCCTATGTTCATATGTTGTAAATAAATTTTCAATTTTTTCACTATTTTCCTGTTTGTGTGCGTTGCTTTTCCTTACTTAATAAGTTAATATGTATTGCTTGGTTTCCACACTGTTAAAATTATATGTACATAAATGTATTGACATTTCTATGGACCCTTTGTCATAAATTTGTCAACATATTTGTGGCCATGAATGTGACTGCACATTCTACACTTCCTGCCTGGCCAAAAAATGTCACACACTAACACAACCTTGTTCTACTGCCTTGAGATTTGATTACCGACGTGGCCTGGTTTTGTTAAGCTTAGGCGATGTCACAACAGCACGGATTTTTGTCCACAGTCACATTCATTGTATAACCAAGAATTTATCAAAAAATATTGATGGCAGCACTGCGTGAAGTCTTCTCCGACACAACCCAAAGATCCTCAGTGCGGCTCAGGTCTAGTTTATTTGTCCCTGTTTGCAGCTTCACGCAACACCTCCTCCCAGCTATGAGCTCTCTCTCTCCCACCGCTGCCCGCTAAGGCTAGGGACAGATGAGCGCATTTTCTGCGGCCACCGTCAAAATGTACGTCGATGCGTGCGCACGCATTTTTTCACGGAATACGCTTAAGTGGTCAGACGATGCGCAATTCTGGACGTATTTCATGACGATGGGGTGAAAAGAAGTCTAGGGAAATCCGGCTGTTTGAACGTTATGTTGGCCGCACACTAGCAGCGTCTGACATCTCCTAATCACGCACACACGCTGCTTGCGGCCGCAGCGCACTCTGTACGTCAGTACCAGCGGTTTAACGTTCTCGAAAAAATGCGTTCATTTTCCACTTGCGTTGCGCGGCACTTTTGTGCGACCGTACTTCGTATATTGGCTGTCATTGCCCGTCATCTGCTGCTAGTGCGGCCGTGATTATGTGCGCCAGAACGCGCGTTCGCACTGCCTCAGTCTGACCCTAGCCTAAGACGCTGCCCGCCAACATGGTCACGTCTTTGCAGGAAGACAACAGCGTGGGGGAACGGCAGCTGCTGACAGTCCCAAGACCTCGTCACAATGACGGCAGTTCTGGAGTTAACCCCTAACTGTGACCAATGGTGGAGATAGGGGGTTCATTGGAACCCCTATCTCCCGATCCGTGGCAGCTATCGGTTGGTTAATGTTTGGTATCTTTGGATCGACCAGAGCATGGCCTTTCCAACAATACCAAACATGACAATGTTAAAAATTTTAAAAAATTAAAATATAAAAAAAATAAACAGGTTTTTTGTTTTGTTTTGTTAATGCAGCAATATTGTTGCCATTTCAATTATAATGTGAACAATGATGCTGCACTAAGGATTTTTGTATGGGGTGCGTTTGTTAAAAATAGTGTAATTGTCACCCAAAAAAATATAACAAGTCCCCTTTTCAATTTTTTTTAACAAACACAACTCATAAAATATAACCGCAAACACTCGCATGTTAAAATGTGAAAAAAACACTTTACACCTTGTAAAACAAACATTGAAAATTCTAATTTTATTGCATTTTTTTGTTATAATATACAGACAGGACATGACGCATACATATGATAATGATATATTATGAATCATCTGCCGAGTCTGCCGGAAAGAACGATATATAACATGTCTGGGTCATATTATAAAAGAAGGCTTCAAAACGCGTTTAAACAAGAAGAGCGAAACTGTTAAAAATTAGCTCAGCAGCAGACCGCAGTGCCGCACACAGGCGTGAAGGGAAGCCGTGAAATGCCTCAGCAGCGAAAGGGTTAATTTATATTTTTGTCTGTTTTAAATCATTTTATTTTATTATTTTTTTCATTTCAGATCATTTTGATCAACTATTTTTCCGTTTTAAAACCTTTTTGTTCTGGTTTTTATTTTTAAAGTCAGACCATTCGGGTCAGTTTACCGTTTTTTAAATCGTTTTGTTCTTTTTTTTTTGTTCCTTGGCTTTCATACCATTTTTTTAATGTGATTAAATAAATAAAGTTGTGAAATGTATATTCATAAGAAAAAAAGGATCTTTACTTAATAAAAAAAAAAAAACACGATAGAATCGCCAGAATTATCGTATCGACAGAATGAATTATCGGATCCGAAAAACAAACCAAAAATTTATTATAAAAAAATATTTAAAGTATAAAAAAGTAAACCATAGTAGTTTACGTCAAAACGAATAGAGTTAGACACTTTGAAACGAGGAGAACACACGTTCTGAAAAAACGAAAATTTCCGAAATTACGAAAAGTCGATACAAAAAACGAGCAAAGTGACACGAAAATACGAAAAATGGTCGATATTCCAAAAAAATGTACACGAAAAACGAGCCGAACCAAACCGAATCGAAACAGAAATCGGTCGAAACGAGCCGAATCGAAAATTTAAACATCAGAACAAATCGAACCGAATCGAACCGAAAAAAAATCGGTGCACAAGCCTATTAATATCTGACATCCCAATGTGAAACATCAGGACTTTTGCATTAGATTTCGACCATTTTTATTTTTTTAACTTCTGGATAGTCGAAAATCGAAATCTATCCAAAAAGTCCCAATGTTTCACATCATTCTGAACTTTGTTTGGATAGAGTAAGTCCGTGGGCGTGCGGCCGTTAAATGTATATACCAGTGGCGTCGCTACGTGGGGGCGGGGGGTGCGGCCCGCACCAGGTAACACCCGCCTTTAGGGTGACACCGTCACCCTAAGGGCGGGTGTCTCACCCTCCGCCGCATTTTTCGCTCTTTGCGAGCGTCCGAAGCATGCAGCTTCGGCACTCGCCTGGAGGAAACACGTCACCAGCCAATCGCGGCTGGTCACGTGGCTCCCCCTGGCGAGCGCCCAAGCTGCCTGCCGCCGGACGCTCTGAGGGAGCGAAAAAGGCGGCGGAGGTGAGCTGGGGCCATTATCATGAGGTGCTGGGGCATTCCATGTGCTGGGGCAAATCCATGAGGAGCTGGGGCATATCCATGAGGAGCTGGGGCATGTCCACGAGGAGCTGGGGCATATCCATGAGGTGCTGGGGCATTCCATGTGCTGGGGCATATCCAGGAGGAGCTGGGGCATATCCACGAGGAGCTGGGGCAAATCCATGTGTGAGCTGGGGCATATCCACGAGGAGCTGGGGCATATCCACGAGGAGCTGGGGCATATCCACGAGGAGCTGGGGCATATCCACGAGGAGCTGGGGGCATGTCCATGAGGAGCTGGGGCATGTCCACGAGGAGCTGGGGCATGTCCACGAGGAGCTGGGGCATATCCATGAGGTGCTGGGGCAATATCCATGAGGAGCTGGGGCATGTCCACGAGGAGCTGGGGCATATCCATGAGGTGCTGGGGCAATATCCATGAGGAGCTGGGGCATATCCATGAGGATGTCGGATGTCGGCCAAGCTTCCGGGAACCCCCTATCTCCCGATCCGTGGCAGCTAGTGGTTAAAGTTTGGTATTGTTGGATCGGCCAGAGCATGGCCGTTCCAACGATACCAAACACGAATGTGAAAAACGTTTGTAAAAAAATTAAAAATAAAAAATATTTAAAAAATTTTATAAAAAAAAAATAAACAATTTTTTTTTCTTTTTTTTGGTTTGTTAATGCAGCAATATTGTTCCCATTTCAATTTGTAATGTGAACAATGATGCTGCACTAACGATTTTTGTATGCGGTGCGTTTGTTAAAAATTTTGTAATTTTCCCCAAAAAAAAATGTAACGAGACCCCATCTCTAATTTTTTTAACAAGCGCACCCCATACAAAATACAACCGCAATTGCTCGCATGTTAAAATGTGAAAAAAAAACACTTTACACGTTGTAAATTATTGAAAATTCATATTTTATTGCATTTTTTGTTATAATATACAGACAGGTCATGACGTATACATATAATAATGACATATTATGAATCTGCCGAGTCTGACGGAAAGAACGATATATAATATGTCTGGGTCATATACTAAAATAAGCCTTCAAAACACGTTTAAACATGATGCGCAAAACCGGTAAAAATGAGCTCAGCACAGAGGCGGGAAATGCCTCAGCAGCGAAAGGGTTAATTAAAAAAACACGATAGAATCGCCAGAATTATCGTATCGACAGAATGAATTATCGGATCCGAAAAACAAACCAAAAATTTATTATAAAAAATATATAAAGTAGTATTAAAAAAGTAAACCATAGTAGTTTTCATCAAAACGAATAGTTAGACAGCTTTGAAACGAGAACAGACGTTCCGAAAAAATGAAAATTACCGAAATCACGAAAAGTCGATACAAAAAAAAACGAGCAATGTGACACGAAATACGAAAAATGGGCGATATGCCGAAAACCATGTACAATTCCGAAAAACGAAAATTTCCCGAACTCGCGAAAAGTCGATACAAAAAACGAGTATAGTGACACGAAAATACGAAAAATGGTCGATATTCCGAAAAATAAATGTACCCGAAAAACGAATCAAACCGAACCGAACCGAAGCAGAAAGTGGTCGAAACGAGCCGAATCGAAAAGTTTAAAAATTTGAAAAATCAGATCGAATCGAACCGAAAAAATAAATTGGTGCACATCCCTAATGAGGACCTGTTTTTTCTGTTTTTTTTGGAGTTAGCACCAGGGTTGAGCAGTAAGTAAAATGTTGCAATTAGTGCACCTCAAAAAATTTAGCGCTCGCACCAAGTGATCTGTTAGCTGCAAAAGTGCTAGAGATCTCTAGCACTCCCTGTGTTAAGTATAGGACGCGGAAAGTACATTAAGCTCGCGGTACAAATCGCTAATAGCAACGCGCTAAGTGATTTTTCCCATTTGTAGCGGGAAGCAAACAATCTGTTGGTCAGGCGCTAGACTCAATTAACCTGGCGCTAACGCAAAATCACGCCGACGCAAGGGTTAGCTCACACCAGGTAATAGTGCCCTAAATAAGTATATATAAATAAGATTCCAAAACCCCAGAGTAATGTGATGCAATGAGTAATGTGACGCAATGAGTAATGTGACGCAATGAGTAATGTGATGCAATGAGTAATGTGATGCAATGATGCCTTTTTTGTTGTACTAATTCACCTTATTTTCGGAAAAATAAATTCCCCAAAATGTGACGGAAAGCAGAGGATCTACAGATCATTAGACCCTTTAGATTCTAACTTCCATAATAACCCCTAAAATGCCATAAACCCAGAGAAATACAATAAAAATAATAAACAATGTGGCATTTAGCTACCCCTTAACCCCTAAAATGCCATTAATCAAGGGAAAACATGAAATGAATACACTGAGGCATGTAGCCAACCCATTAACCCCTAAAATGCCATTAATCAAGGGAAAACATGAAATGAATACACTGAGGCATGTAGCCAACCCCTTAACCCGCAAAATGCCATTCATCAAGGGAAAACTTGAAATGAATACACTGAGGCATGTAGTTTACCCATCAACCCGTAAAATGCCATTAATCAAGGAAAAAACAAATGTATACTGTAAGGGATGAAGCCTGCCCATTAACCCTTAATATACAACTAAAACCAAGGCAAAAACTAACGTAATACACAATGTAATGTATAGTCTGAACATTAACCATTTCACTGCTGAGCCATTTCAACCCTGTGAAAATGTTTAAGTACACGTTTTTATTTAATGTTTTATGACTTTTACTTTACACTGAATATGGTCATGTTGGGTATCATTGGAAAGGCCAGAATCTGCCCTTTCGAATGACACCTAGTTCCTCCATATACGATGCATAGCGACGGAGATATGTTGGTCCGAAGAAGTGTGGGAAGCTGGATGCTGATTTTTGGTGGGGGGGGGCACATGGGGGGGCAAGGAATAACCTAGGGGGGGCAATTGCCCCCCTTGCCCCCCTGTAGAGTTGCCTATGAGTATCAGTGCCTGCAGAGCGCGTCCTCTCCCTCCTATCTCTACCTCCGCAATCTTTCCTTCCCTTGCTTCTGCTTCGGCGCCAGCGCTTCCCTCTCTGTCCCTGCTTTCTATAATTCCCTGCCACCACCCCCCTCTGGTGCCGAGTGTGGACCCGATCAGGCGGCTGATCGGGTGTCCATACAGAGGGCTGTGCGGGCGGGCAGCCCAGCTACCATGCGGCAGGCGGGTGTCCAGGACATCAGCGGGTCCTCGCCTGGCCATCTTCCCGGCCATTTAAACAACCCCTCTGGCCATTCCGGATCTCCGTTCTTCCCTCCTCGTGGCCGGCCGCCATTTTCTCAGCCTGCGATGGCTGATCTGCGGCCGGCCAGCCCTTTGCCCCGCCCCTCTGATGTCACATGGCCAGAACAGTATGGCGCTCGTGGGTGGGCGGGGCCTCCTCATGGGTGGGCGGGGCCTCCACCATTTCAAAAGGCACCAAATTCAAAAATGCCCAGGAGCCTTCCCATGCTTCCCAGGCATACCGATCGCGGTATGGGGGAGTATGCAAGCCGGGACATCGCCAGCAGGGGTGAGGGGCAAGCCAGCTACCAGGTAGCACAAGGGTGGCCAGTTAGGGGCAGCATGGGGGGGAGCAGGCATCTGAAATTTCGCAGGGGGGGTGAATGGCAGCTGGGAGGTTTTCAAGTAGGGGGGGCGAGGCCCGGGGGCACCAGAGGGACTTCCCCAGTGGCAGTTTTGGGCAGGGGGGTCGCATAGGCACAGGAGCGGTGCGCACTCTTTTTTGTCCTTTGGGTCCGGACCCACCATTGTGTCCACAGGGGATGGGCAGGGTTATGGCAGGGACAGGCTGGGGAACTGGTACAGGCGCATTGAGGAGCCGTCGCAGCGCGGGGGGGAGAGCAGCAGTGAATCTCTTTGTAACGATATGCCATTGCAGGAGACGGACCGTGATTCAGCAGCATGGACTCGCAGCGGCGCAAGAGAGAAGGACAAGAGAGCGGAGCAGACGGAGCGAGCGGAGGACATGGAGCAACCAAGCACCAGCAGGGAAGGAGCCATTCAGTCGGAGATCGGAGGCGCGAGAGGACCGGCAAAAAAAGGTAAGAGAAAAAGGTGTTTTTCATCTGACAGTTCGGGGGAGGATTCTAGTTCGGGCTCTGCGGGGAAGAGGAGGGGGGCGAGTAAAAAACTGTTTAAAATGGTTAAGAAACTGTATGGTAAACATAGAAAGGGGGGCAGCGATTCAGAGCAGGATAGCGCTGATAGTGTGTCGTCAGCGGGGAGGAGAACGAGTTTCAGGGTACAAAGTTGATCCCCTTATAGTCGCATTTGCACTCTAAGGTGATCAAGAAGGCGCAGGAGGGAAAATACGTAGACTTTTTGAGATAACTAGGGAGGCAGTTGTCAGCAAGGGAAGAGGGGGGGACACTTTAGAAAAAAGGGCACTTTTATGGAATGGGTAAAAGGTTTTGCAGTTTACGCAGAATGTTTTGTAAGTAAGCACCCAGATCAGGTAAAGAGCATGTTGCGCTATTTGCACCTGATTACGGATTGCGCCACGGCGTATGGAGGTTTTTCTTGGCGCGACTATGATGACGAGTTCAGGAGAGGTAACGTGGGGACAGGGAGACATGGTAGAAAGGATTTCGGGGTTAAAGGTGCTGGACTCGTGGTCTAGATTAGTTAAGGTTGCGGTGGGCAGGTGTTAGGAGGTCAGGGGGCGCAAAGGTCGTTTCGGGGGGGGAAGGTTAGGGAATGCTGGGCGTTCAATGACAAGCGTTGCGAAAAAGGAATGTCGTGCAGGTTTAAGCATGTGTGTAAATTCTGCGGGGGGCTCATCTCGGGGTGGATTGCAGGAGAGAAGAGGGAGGTAGATTTATTTCCTTTCGGGGAAATGCAAAGTGGACAGGGGGCAATGTTGGGCCTGGCCAGAACGCCACTGCAGGTAAATGAGCTGGTTGCGGAGTTGGTAAGTTATCCGAATGTTGAGGATATGATATTGTTATGTGATGCCCTTAAGAATGGTTTTAAGATTTACGGTTTGTGGGAAAGTGACGGGGGGGGAAGTACGGTAAGAAATTTAAAATCAGCTTACGACTTGCCAGAGGTTTCGAGGGAGAAGTTGGGAAAGGAGGTGCTATTGGGTAGAATGGCCGGTCCATTTCAGAAATCCCCAATCCCTGATTTGGTTGTTTCCCCCTTGGGGGTTGTCCCCAAGAAAGAAGCGGGGAGGTATAAAATGATCCAGCATTTATCGTATCCAAGAGGTCAGTCCGTGAACGATGCTATTAGCAGGGAGGTCGCATCGGTTACATACCAGTCATTTGACCAGGCGGTGGATTTGGTGAAGGAAGCCGGGATGGGGGCAGAGTTAGCGAAGGTGGGTATCGAATAAGCGATTAGGTTGTTGCCGTTGCATCCGTAGAGTTTTAGGTTGACAGGGTGCAAATTTGAGGGGCGTTTTTATGTTGATAAGTGTCTGCCCATGGGTTGCGCAATCTCCTGCGCTCATTTTGAACGATTTAGTACTTTCTTGCATTGGGTGGTAGAGAAGGAAGCCGGCAGTGAGGGCATTGTGCATTACTTGGATGATTTCTTGATAGTGGGTTCAGAGGGGTCTGGTGAATGCAGGAGGGTCATGGAGGTGCTGTTGGGAACATTTTGGCGCTTGGGGGTGCCAGTGGCAGAGGATAAGTCAGAGGGGCCCTGTGCGAAGCTGACATTTTTGGGAATTGAAATCGACCCTGTGAGACAGCATTGCAGGTTGCCCGAGGACAAAGTGTCTAAGATGAGGCTAGCTATTAGACAGGCTATGGAAGGGAGGAAAATCAAATTGAAGGATTTGCAGAGGTTGTTGGGTTTGCTGAATTTCGCATGCCGAGTGATTACGGTTGGTAGAATTTTTAAAAGACGTCTAGAGATGTGTACCAGGGGAGTGATGGGGCCAAATTTTCAGATTAGTTTAGGACAGCAGGTCAAGGCGGATTTAAGAGTTTGGGATGTTTTTCTGCAAGGTTTTAACGGAGTGAGATTTTGGGAGCAGAGAGTGACTGCGGAGGAGATACAGCTGTTTACAGACGCGGCAGGAGGCGCAGGGTTTGGGGCATATTTGAATGGTAGATGGTGCGCAGGAGAATGGCCTCTAGAGTGGATTCAAAGAGGTTGGGTGAAGAATTTGGTTTTGCTGGAACTCTTTCCCATTGTAGCGGCAGTCGAGTTGTGGGGGGAAGAACTAGAGAATAAGAGCATCCTGTTCTGGTCGGATAATCAGGGAGTGGTGCAGGTACTGAATAACATGTCGGCATCATCCCCCCAGGTTATAGCCTATGTCAGGTATCTGGTGTTGATCTGTCTGAAGCGGAATATAAATTTCAGGGCAAAGCATATTCCGGGGGTAAAAAATACGGTTGCAGATGCATTATCTAGATTTAAGTGGGACCTGTTTCGGCGTTTGGCACCCGAGGCGGAGTTACAAGGCGAAGCGTGTCCTTCATTTCTCTGGCAGATCGGGAGCAGTTAAGATTAAACAGCGGTGGGGAAAGGAATTTGTTTAAAGCGCACCGGTCTAGCTGGTATTTCATAATTTACTAAGTTAAAGAGGAGAGGGTTGTGAATATGCAGGGGTATGTATATAACCCTGATTCAAGTTACAGTCGCGATAAAAGTCGGTATGTGTTCGAGCGTTAATATTCTGTTTTTGGGTTTTTTCTTTCAGAGCGGGCAAAGAGAGTATGGATCCTGGGACACTCCTACGTGCACTGGGCGGCTGTTCACGCTGCGGCACAACGATGGGAGTGAACCTAGGGTTCAGCCTCACTAAAGCAGGCATTAGGTGGATAGGAAGGAGGGGTATGGGGTGGGCGCAGCTTTTAGGGGTAGCACAGGAATCTAGGAGAAGGTGGGGGAAGCCAGATATAATGATAGTGCATTTAGGGGGTAACGACATAGGGGCTATGACGACGATAGATTTGCAGAATAGGGTCCGGGAAACACTTAGGTGGTTCAGGAAGGAATGGCCGGACGTTCAGATAGTGTGGTCTAACGTAATTGCTAGATTAGTGTGGAGGAACTGCAGGGTGCAGGATACATCGTGAGAAAGAAGATAAACCCGGCAGCGAAAAAGATTATGCTGGAGATGGGAGGGAAGGTTCTGGAGCATCAGAACATAGTGACAAGGCAGGAGGAATTGTTTAGGGATGACGGCGTCCATTTGTCCGAAGCGGGGAACAACCTTTTCGTTGGCAACATCAAAGGGCTGATAAAGACCCTTGTGTAAGGTAAGTGAAAAGGTCACGGTCTTTTATTGGTGGCGGAAAAAGAGGGTCCTCATTTTTGGTGGCGGTGAAATATGCGGCCCTGGCTCGTGGAGAGGCGATAGAGGGGGAGGATCTGGGGGTCTGTGTGGTGGTTTGTGTGGCCAAACACAGGTAGCCTCCTGGTTTGAAGATCCTCCCGGGCCTGCTATCTGCTATAAAGAGAGCAGCGTGTGGTCGCGCTAGCTTAGCCTCGTGGGGCCGGCCGCTATTTCTGGGCAATGCTGGTGGTTCATTGCGGTTGCCAGTGTTATCTGGTTGGATCTATAGTACCAGTGTTATCTGGTGTTACCTAGTCCAAGAAAGCGAGGATCGCTGATAATTCTGCCACAAAGGCAATGATTTTTTGGCCTTGATTATAAATAAAAGACGTGACCTTTTCAAACCGCCAATACTTTTGTCATGTGTTTTATATATGGGGAGAGGGGGGGTGGGGGGGATGGTTTGGGGGGTTGAAGGGAAGTAAAGGTAACTTAAGAGAAAGGTAATGGTGGAGGAGAAATAAGGGTAAAATGCTTAGTACTGATGAGAGACTGGATGGGAACGAAAAAAGCTTAAGCAATTTCCCTGTTTAAAGAAAAGAGTTGAAAGTTGGGAGGAGTTACAATGGTTCTCCTTTTGTTTCAGGGTATCGCTGGGATTAGGTCTCGGGGGCAGATAACAGAAAGGGGAGGGGCAGGGGTAATAGAAAAGGGTAAGCAAAGGACAGAAGAAATCAGTCTAACCTTTGTCTTTTTTCCCACCCTACTCACCCTGTTTTTAGGTTACTGCCTGTTCACCGAGTCGAAAAGGTCACGTCGTCAGAGAGCAGCATTGACCACGGATAGGGGCTAATGAAGTGGTGATTCCGCCAGTCATTTCAAGACCACCTGTGGGTTCCCATAGGGAGTCATACCATGTAGCACGAAGCCGGTTGGTGGTTTGTGCGACCAAAGCCGGTGGATTGCTTTAGATATGGGCATGGTTAGTCGAGGAGCAGTCAGGTAATTTCACCATGTTACTTGAAGCCAGCTGGTGGTTTGTGCGGCCAAAGCTGGGGGATTGTATTGACAGTTACTTCAGCTGGTGGTTTTTCTACGACCAAAGCCGGAGGATTGTTTTTTGAGTAAAGACATGGTTAGTTGAGGTGCAGTCAGATCATTTCACCATGTTACATGAAGCCAGCTGGTGGTTTGTGCGGCCAAAGCTGGGGGATTGTATTGACAGTTACTTAAGCTGGTGGTTTTTCTGCGGCCAAAGCCGGAGGATTGTTTTTTGAGTAAAGACATGGTTAGTTGAGGTGCAGTCAGATCATTTCACCATGTTACACGAAGCCAGCTGGTGGTTTGTGCGGCCAAAGCAGAGGGGATTACATGGACAGTTACCTCGGACGGTGAAATATGCGGCCCTGGCACGTGGAGAGGCGATAGAGGGGGAGGATCTGGGGGTCTGTGTGGTGGTTTGTGCGGCCAAACACAGGTAGCCTCCTGGTTTGGAGATCCTCCCGGGCCTGCTATCTGCTATAAAGAGAGCAGCGTGTGGTCGCGCTAGCTTAGCCAAGTGGGGCCGGCCGCTATTTCTGGGCAATGCTGGTGGTTCATTGCGGTTGCCAGTGTTATCTGGTTGGATCTATAGTACCAGTGTTATCTGGTGTTACCTAGTCCAAGAAAGCGAGGATCGCTGATAATTCTGCCACAAAGGCAATGATTTTTTGGCCTTGATTATAAATAAAAGACGTGACCTTTTCAAACCGCCAATACTTTTGTCATGTGTTTTATATATGGGGAGAGGGGGGGGGGGGGGGGGGATGGTTTGGGGGGTTGAAGGGAAGTAAAGGTAACTTAAGAGAAAGGTAATGGTGGAGGAGAAATAAGGGTAAAATGCTTAGTACTGATGAGAGACTGGATGGGAACGAAAAAAGCTTAAGCAATTTCCCTGTTTAAAGAAAAGAGTTGAAAGTTGGGAGGAGTTACAATGGTTCTCCTTTTGTTTCAGGGTATCGCTGGGATTAGGTCTCGGGGGCAGATAACAGAAAGGGGAGGGGCAGGGGTAATAGAAAAGGGTAAGCAAAGGACAGAAGAAATCAGTCTAACCTTTGTCTTTTTTCCCACCCTACCCACCCTGTTTTTAGGTTACTGCCTGTTCACCGAGTCGAAAAGGTCACGTCGTCAGAGAGCAGCATTGACCACGGATAGGGGCTAATGAAGTGGTGATTCCGCCAGTCATTTCAAGACCACCTGTGGGTTCCCATAGGGAGTCATACCATGTAGCACGAAGCCGGTTGGTGGTTTGTGCGACCAAAGCCGGTGGATTGCTTTAGATATGGGCATGGTTAGTCGAGGTGCAGTCAGGTAATTTCACCATGTTACTTGAAGCCAGCTGGTGGTTTGTGCGGCCAAAGCTGGGGGATTGTATTGACAGTTACTTCAGCTGGTGGTTTTTCTACGACCAAAGCCGGAAGATTGTTTTTTGAGTAAAGACATGGTTAGTTGAGGTGCAGTCAGATAATTTCACCATGTTACATGAAGCCAGCTGGTGGTTTGTGCGGCCAAAGCTGGGGGATTGTATTGACAGTTACTTCAGCTGGTGGTTTTTCTGCGGCCAAAGCCGGAGGATTGTTTTTTGAGTAAAGACATGGTTAGTTGAGGTGCAGTCAGATAATTTCACCATGTTACACGAAGCCAGCTGGTGGTTTGTGCGGCCAAAGCAGAGGGGATTACATGGACAGTTACCTCGGACGGTGAAATATGCGGCCCTGGCACGTGGAGAGGCGATAGAGCGGGAGGATCTGGGGGTCTGTGTGGTGGTTTGTGCGGCCAAACACAGGTAGCCTCCTGGTTTGAAGATCCTCCCGGGCCTGCTATCTGCTATAAAGAGAGCAGCGTGTGGTCGCGCTAGCTTAGCCAAGTGGGGCCGGCCGCTATTTCTGGGCAATGCTGGTGGTTCATTGCGGTTGCCAGTGTTATCTGGCTGGATCTATGGTACCAGTGTTATCTGGTGTTACCTAGTCCAAGAAAGCGAGGATCGCTGATAATTCTGCCACAAAGGCAATGATTTTTTGGCCTTGATTATAAATAAAAGACGTGACCTTTTCAAACCGCCAATACTTTTGTCATGTGTTTTATTTATGGGGAGAGGGGGTGGGGGGTATGGTTTGGGGGGTTGAAGGGAAGTAAAGGTAACTTAAGAGAAAGGTAATGGTGGAGGAGAAATAAGGATAAAATGCTTAAGGGTCTGGTCGCGTCGCTGCATTGGAAGGTTTAAGGGTCTGGTCGCGTCGCTGCATTGGGAGGTTTAAGGGTCTGGTCGCGTCGCTGCATTGGAAGGTTTAAGGGTCTGGTCGCGTCGCTGCATTGGGAGGTTTAAGGGTCTGGTCGCGTCGCTGCATTGGAAGGTTTAAGGGTCTGGTCGCGTCACTGCAATGGAAGGTTTAAGGGTCTGGTCGCGTCGCTGCATTGGTAGGTTTAAGGGTCTGGTGGTCGCGTTGCTGCAATGGAAGGTTTAAGGGTCTGGTGGTCGCATCGCTGCATTGGACGGTTTAAGGGTCTGGTCGCGTCGCTGCATTGGAAGGTTTAGGGGTCGGGTCGCGTCACTGCATTGGACGGTTTAAGGGTCTGGTTGCGTCGCTGCATTGGGAGGTTTAAGGGTCTGGCCGCTTCGCTGCATTGGAAGGTTTAAGTGTCTGGTCGCGTCGCTGCAATGGAAGGTTTAAGGGTCTGGTCACGTCGCTGCATTGGAAGGTTTAAGGGTCTGGTCGCGTCGCTGCATTGGAAGGTTTGAGGGTCTGGTCACGTTGCTGCATTGGAGGGTTTAAGGGTCTGTTCGCGTCGCTGCATTGGAAGGTTTAAGGGTCTGGTCGCGTTCCTGCATTGGGAGGTTTAAGGGTCTGGTCGCGTTGCTGCATTGGAGGGTTTAAGGGTCTGGTCGTGTTGCTGCATTGGAGGGTTTAAGGGTCTGGTCACGTCGCTGCATTTTAAGGTTTAAGGGTCTGGTCGCGTCGCTGCATTGGAAGGTTTAAGGGTCTGGTCGTGTTGCTGCATTGGAAGGTTTAAGGGTCTGGTCGCGTTGCTGCATTGGGAGGTTTAAGGGTCTGGTCGCGTTGCTGCATTGGACGGTTTAAGGGTCTGGTCGCGTCGCTGCAATGGGAGGTTTAAGGGTCTGGTCGTGTCGCTGCATTGGGAGGTTTAAGGGTCTGGTCGCATCGCTGCATTGGAAGGTTTAAGGGTCTGGTCGCGTTGCTGCATTGGGAGGTTTAAGGGTCTGGTCGCGTTGCTGCATTGGAAGGTTTAAGGGTCTGGTCGCGTTGCTGCATTGGAAGGTTTGAGGGTCTGGTCTCGATTGCCTTTTATCTTCCAGGGAGATTCTATGTGTGTAAAGTTTAGGACTCCTGGATCCAGGCTGGGATTGTAAACTGGGTAAGGATGTGCTTTACCAAACCTGGGGAGTACACTCTGGTACCGGCCTGCGAGTAATGGCTCTGGGCGACCGTTAATAAAGGCGTGACCTTCGTCTCTTTGGGAAATGTTTATTTTTACCCAGATAGAAATTGTGCAAAGAGAAATCATGTAAATAAACGCGCTTCCCAGCAGTGTGTGGATTCATATGCTGCATTAATTATACCGCAGAGAGGCGCTTCCCAGCAGTGTGCGGATTCACATGCTGCATTGAAACCTATGGGTTAAAATCATTGTTCTTTAAAAAAAGTTAGGAAATCTAAAATTTCACCCAAAAAATGTCCACAAAATCCTAAAAGAATAAATAAGTAAAGAAACTTTCATTCTATTGGTAGTAATCTACTTCCCATTCTTAAATAAGCAGTAAAAAAGAAAATAACTCATAAAAAAGTGAAAAACCAACTGATCCGAATTGCCGAAATGATCCAAATTGCAGAATTATCTGAATCACTGAATCAAATCGATCCGAAATTTTCAGATGGTCGATATGTTATTTCAGATGGTCGATATTTTGCTTTCAGAAATGCTTCCGAAATACAAAAATGGTAAATTTCGACCAAATTTCAATTCGGAACAAAACGAATTGCACATGTCTAATGGGAAGCACAAGGAGAAAATATAGCTTTGGGATATTTCTTTTGTATGTGAGTTTGGACGCCTTTATTTTTCCCCGACATATTTGCACCATTGTCAAACCCTTGACCTCTGCTATCATCAACATTGATGCCATATCCATTCAGTCTTAAGAGGAGTTTCAGATATTTCTGCTCCAGTCTTTTGGCAGAAGTCAAAAAATTCAACAAATCTTTCTTCACTTCCTGGATCTCTACTGACGTAGCGTAGAACAATTACATTTAGTTCTATATGTGAAATGTCTGGTGTTGCATCGCAAATCACAGAAAATTAAATTGCCTTTTCCCTTTCAGCAAGTACAGTAAAGATAAGAGACACAGAAACGAAGGAAGTTTTTAAATATAATGGAACAAGAACGATTTGAACATGCAATTAAATACTTATCTTTACAAATTCAACAACAATTCAACACGTACAAGGAAAGGTATGTACAGTAAAGATAAGAGACACTGAAACTAAGGAAGTTTTCAAATATAAGAGACCACAGCATTATGGCTATACGGATGTTTATTTTGACAAGAAAACAAACCAAAATGCACAAACACTAATACATTTACAAGAACGATTTGAAAGCTTTACAATTTTAACAACAATTCAACACGTACAAGGAAAGGTAAGTACAGTAAAGATAAGAGACACTGAAACGAAGGAAGTTTTCAGATATAATGGAACAAGAACGATTTGAAAGTGCAATTAAATACTAAACTTTAAAAATTTAACAACAATTCAACAGATACAGAGGCTATAAGTGCAATCAAAATTCAACAGCAAATATAAAAAACAACTTGACCTAAAACAACATTAACTGCCAAAGAAGAAAAAAGGGTCTATTCACCAATGTAGGCGTCTACAATGAGAACCAACACTGCCTGCTCTGTAGTCTCTCTTCAGAATAAGGATGTCGGCTTCACAGTCACAAGTGTCTGTCACTTCCAGACTCCCGCCTCAAATAAAGTTACAATTTTTTTTTAATAAAATTGCCAATGGGAAAGACTCAAAAGGAGGCTAACAGACTAGAACAGCGAGAACAGGTTAACAGTTAAGATAAACACAAGAATATAAAACGAAGAATATTGGATGAAGACATGAATAATTAAAAATGTTGCATACCACTGCTGAAGGCGCTTTTGATTGACATGTCGCACTTCTGCTTTCTGCAGATTTTGAAAGCCCCGCGCTGAACGGGGAAGCAGCGCACTGAGAGAAAAGGTAAGTATTTACACCTAAAAAATATTTAAAAAATAAATAATGGTGCAAATGCTGCATGTGTCCAATTACTTAAAGGCAAAAGGAATTCCGGCGGACATGACGTATACACATGATATATTTTGACCTACAATAAAACATCACTTGAGCACAAAACAGAATATTGTAGAGGCACAGGCGCTAATAAGTAATAAAGTAAAATACACTTATTGCTGCCTCCAGGGACAAAAATAATATGAATCGTGAACATATTACAGAGTGTTGCTCCCAATACCTTAAAATCACATAAAATGTGTATTGGAGCAAAAACAGCCAGTCCAATTGTAGCCTCAAATAAAGCAGGCTATAAAGGGACTGGCTGTTTTTACTCTTAACCAGTGGACTTCTTGTATGCTTTTATTGGCCAGGGCCCAGCCAAGCCCGAGACCAGGTCAGCCCCAAGGCCTTGGTTTGGCTGGGCCCTGGTCTGACTGAGCACTGGTCTGGCTGAGCCTGTGGTTTGGCTGGGCCCTGTCTGAACCTGAGGTCTGGCTGGGCCCCATGGCCGGCTGGGCCTTCTGGACTGGCTGGGCCCTGGCTGAGCCTGGGGTCTGGGCTGAGTCTGGGGTCTGGCTAGGCCCTCTGGTCTGGCTGGGCCCTGGCTAGGCCCCTGAGGTTGGTCTGGCATACTACAATACCATACTCACCTCTACACAGTCTTCTGTCCCGGGCCTCTGCCTCTCTTCTTCTTTTTCTCCTCCTTTTGCTTCTTCTCCAGCTTCTTCTCTAGCTTCTTCTCTCGATGTCTTCTCTCCTTCTGCCAGCCGTGCCTGTCGCAGCTCTGTTTTGTGTGTGACACATCACGTGTGCGCTGTTACACACGTGACTGGGGTGGTGCCAAAGCAGCGTGCTTGGGCATGGGAAGCACACGCACGCTGCTTGGTCTGCCTGGCCCAATTTGCAAAGATAATAATAGTCGAGTGGTGCTCGCTCACGCTGTCTCGCGCCGCTTGTTAGGACATTATTCTCATCTTCTGGCTGATATAATAAATTTGTAGCACCACTGCCATCAGCCAGGAAGTGCAAGGGCCCAGGCAGGCTGGGCCCAGGGTCCCGTACCGCAGCATGGGGCGTAATGCCCTGATGGCGGCCCTGGATGAAGGCTATGGCTACGGCCAGGGCCGGCCCGTCCATGGAGCAGGGTGGAGCAGCCGCTCCAGGCAGCACTTTGTCAGGGGCAGCATTTTGCTGCTCTTTAAAAGGCCGCCAGCCCGGACACGGCTGCAGGACAGTGTTCTTTGAAAACCAAGCCGTGACTGTCCTTTCAGCAGGCCAGCGCCCGCCCTTTCAGCAGGCATGGAGGCCATCAGCTTAAGTTTTAACAGTGATGCAGCCTGGCTGTGGTCTCTCCTGCAGCGCAGTGCGCCTGTGAGACGGAACGTGGTGTTTAGAGCCTGTCACATGACACACACGGCAGGGCTCTGATGGCGTAGGCAAGTGCGCGCTTTTAAATGAAACCCGGGGAACCATGAGGCTGCTGAGTAGTTAGGCCTGGCTTGATTTCATACAGGAGACTCTGTGCCCCCCCGTGTGTGTTATGGAGGTTCCCCTCCCTCCCATCCCTCCGCACAGGGACATGTTGCTGCCCCCTTAAAGCACTGCCAGCTTCTCTGTCCTGGTTGAGGGAAGGCCTGGACAGGCACCTTACCCCAGAATCCTGAGGGAGCTGCCGATTGAGGGCTGCACGGGGCCCAGATTGAAGACAATATGCAGGTCCCTTACAACCCGCACAGCATGATGGGAGCTGTTGTTAGTTGTTAATAGTTGGGGGATCTGCTTTTCAGTGGCCTGACAAGGCCTGGGTGACTTTACTAAAGTAAATAAATCAAATTTTTACCTTTCTAAACTGAGAGGGGGGTTAGTATGGAACTGCCAGGGTTTGATGGGGGAATTACAGAAATGACTGGGACGCCGCATGTTTTAATGCCGCTTTATGGCTTTTACCCCCCCCCCCTAGTATTCCCTTAATTATTAAATCATGGTGAAAAAACAGGCATTTTCTTAATTTCTTTCATACCTTCAGTGAGGTGCTTCCTATTTAAAGGCACACCCTGTGAAATATAATCAACAGTAACTCTGTGCCCTCCGGAGTCATTAATCCTCTGCGTCTCCCCGTTACCGGCTGTGATATATGTGTGTGTGACTGTGTAAGTGTGTATGAGGAAATGTGTGTGTCTGTATGTGGAAGTCTGTTTGTGTGTGTGACGGTATGTGGATGTGTGGGACAGTGGGCCGTGATATGTGGTGCTCTGTGATATGCTCATACACACCATGTTTTTGTAGGGGTGGGGTTAGCAATTCATCCTTCGCTCCAGGCAGCACAGTGGCTTGGGCTGGCCCTGGCTACGGCGGCCTGGGACTGTCACATGAGAAACTATTGGAGGATCCGGATTTCGGGAGTGAATCGGAGTGGCGTCTGGAGAATATCTTGGAGTGCTGAGAGAGAGGGATGGAGCTCTCTGGCGAAGTTGTGTTATAAGAGGATGTGGAATTCCTCGGTGTCCAGGAATCATGGGAGCTGGAGGTGGCCTGCAAAAAGCTGACAGACTCCGTTCAGCAGCAGGCTCTGGAGCCTCTGGATTGGAACAGTCTTGCGGTGTCAGCAGAAGAGCTGATAACGGTGCAGAATGCCTCTGGCCTTTGTCTTCATGCAGCAGAGGGGTTTTGCCCAACGAAGGTGGATGGGACTGCGGTCTCCACCTGTGTGATCCAGAAGGACAGTTATGCACTGTCGGGGAGGATTGCCTTGTGACAGAGGTGAGACTAAAGACCCCCCTGACAATTTGCTGGGATGAAGGGCAAATGGCCCAGATGGTCCCCAGAGTGCTTCCAGCCAAGGATGGCTGAGGGAGCTTGAAGTCCTGAATTTGTCTGAGCCAGCAATAGGCTCTGGAGTTGTGGAGGAGATTGAAATCCTTCTCACGGCATGTACAGGATGTGAGACAGTTGCCCTAAATCTCCAACTTGTGGTGTCAGCCATCTCAGAAGTCGAGGACCTCATTTTGTTAATGGAGGAACCTCTGGAGCATCCAATGGTAGCCTCAGAAGAAGAGCTGACATCAGGAGAGAGTGCTGCTGAGACCTCTGTCCCTATCCCGATGCACCTGACCTTGGTAGAAAGGGGGACAGCCACATGTTAGTGAGGGAACCCCCGAGAGATTGCCACCCTCCCAGAGGAAATTCTGGCCACCGGGCAGAATTTCACAGACCTCTGCCCCAAACTTATTGCGACACCAGGGCCTGAGCAAGGAGGACATCTTGCTGGAGTTGGTGATTCCTGAGGAGAATACAGTTACCCCAGCTGAAGAGCTAGCATCAGGGCCTGGTGCGGCCGACCCCTGAATTCATTTGGATGGAGACATGAGAACAGCCTTACATCACCAGTGGAACTCAGCGCGGCCCCAGGTAAAGGGCCAGCAGTGGAGCAGAGTGGTCTTCAGGAAGGGGAGGCAGTTGGCCTCACTCCCCAGCAGCAGATTGGACTCCAGCGTGAGGATGGCCCCTTTACACAGTAACAGTATGCTGATAAACCCCTTATCCAGATGATGGAGGATGGTTACTCTCGGGTCGTAGAAGGGATGGAGAATTCTAAATGTGTGCCCCCTGGATGCTGGCAGCCGGCTCAGATCCACAACCCTTTTCTGAGGAGACACC
>RXON01000919.1:0-10033 GCA_009667805.1 Leptobrachium leishanense | reverse complement strand
TTTATTGATGACCGTACAAAATCACGGACGAAAAGGCGCATCGTATGACCGCTATCGCGTATTCCGTGAAAAAATGCATACATTCGTTCGAACGCACTTTTTCACGGACAACGCGAAAAATGCGTTAGTCTGACCCTAGCCTTAGGCTAGGGTCAGACTAGCGAATTTTTAACATGCGTTTAGGCGCACTTAATCACGGCACTAGCAGCAAATGATGGGCAATGACAGCCAATATACGAAGTACGGTCGCACGAAAATCCGGCTGCGCAACGCAAGTGGAAAATGAACGCATTTTTTTGAGAACGCAGAACCCCTAGTACGGACGTACAGAGTGCGCTGCGTCCACTAGCGGCGTGTGTGCGTGATTTGGAGACGTCAGACCCTGCTCATGTCCGGCCAACATAACGTTCAGACACCCAAAGTTTCCTGGTTTGGATCCGTAAAAAATCACGCACAAAAATGCGCATCGTATGACCGTTTTCGCGCATTCCGTGAAAAAATAAGGCAATGCGTTCGGACGCACTTTTTGACGGTCGCTGTGAAAAATGCGTTAGTCTGACCCCTAGCCTTATCTCACTTTCCAAATCGGCTATTTGGTCCAGATTGTTCTCTTTTCCTGCCATTCTCCTGGTTTTCACCTTTCTCTGAACAACCCTGAGAGAGAGGTGAAAGCCAGGAAAACTGGCAGGAGAAGAGAACAATCTAGACCAAATAGCCAATTTGGAAAGTGAGTTAAATGGGAGAATTTTTCTGGTTTGGCTATTTTGACCTAGAATTTTCACTTCTCCAGTTATTCTCCTGCTTTTCACCGCTCTCTGAATAACCCTGTGACTGTTTAATCCCGAGGTGAAAAATAACATTGCTTAAGGCTGGGGTCAGACGAGCGCAGTTATCACGCCCGTGTTGCCGCACATTTGTACGTCCGTGGCAGCATAGCATTCTGACCAATGGAGCCCCACACACGAAGTACGTCCGCACAGAAGTGCGGATTCATGGCGGACGCAGCAAACGGAAGCAGGTTAGGCAAGAACATAATACTGCACACAGCGCGAGATATCCATCCATAGGCAGCGCCCGACACAGATATACCACCCCATTCTTGACATTTATTGGCAGGTGTGTAACACTGCCCTTTTATCTGGGTCAGGCAGCAGCCTTTGTCACTCAAGACAGGCGCCATATAAAGGATTATTCCTCGTGAATTTAGCCACATATACTCAAGTTACACACATATCCTTTGGCTGCCGTCTCTATCAAGCAATACCCTTGAGTAAAATCCAAAATGGATTTTAGAAAAAAAATTTGGTAAACCCAAAGATGACACTTTCAATAATGATAATACCCAAAAAGATGGAGAAACACCATCTATGAGTAGAGATGACATGATGAGGAATTTAGAAAAGACTCTTAAAAAAGAACTACGTCTAAAGTGGGAGATTATTGCCCTTGAGAAATATATGAAAGAAAAACTAGTACCTAGAGGACTACGTTTTTCGAAAGGACCAGCGTTAGGCAATGAAAGAGATCTGTTTATAGACAAATGGCGCAAAATGCTCGAAAACTTCTCTCCACACCATGGGAGTACTAATTGAAGAGAGGAAATATAATCTAATAGAAGCAGATGAAAGGATAGAACTAATAACGAAAGAACTTTTGGTAATTACATCCGAAACAGGAATCCATACCTTCACTGAAAAAATGGAAGGCATCCTGTCAAAACTAGAAGAAGATCTTATCAAAAAGAAGAAAAAGAAATATTAGAGATGAAGCTGACTACGCTAAGGAAATGTATGGAAAACAGCCGCTAAAATCAATGATACAGAGGTAAAAACAGAACAAGACTGAAGATGACATTTTCGATTTAGAACGAGATGAAGAGAGGCAGAACGACATACCGACATTTAGACATCAAAGGACACCTAGACTGAGGAATGTATCCTTTAGAAAGAGGAACTTTATGTCCAAATACAGAGAAAACGACAGGAGACGAGAAAACTATGAATATAGAGACTCCCCCCAGTACTCCAGAAGGCCATACAGGAGGAGACCCTCGTATAGAACATATCAGAACCCAAGAGGACCAACAAGACAGGGAACCTGGAGACTGAACAGGTCCACATACGACCCTAGGAATAGAGAGGATATCAATCAAAAGGAAAGAGACCAAACCACGAAAGAAGAAATATATCATCCCAACAGATATGACAATCTCAGAGAAAAGGAAGAGAGAACAGAAGAGGATAAGGATTTTCGGTTTACCACTCCAAAAAAGGAAGAGAAAAACGGAGCAGGCACGAACAGACTGGAGCCCGGATCTAAGAATAAGAAACGGGAGAGAGGAAGAGAACCACCACTCTCCAAGCAAAAAAACAAGAAGAGAATAAGAGGTAAAAGAGGAGGAAAACAGAAGAAGGAAGAGAAAAAAACAAAGGAAATCACGAATACAAAGAAACCAATTAAGATCCAGTGGCATTTTCAACCTAACAGATATATGTCTAACGACTGACCAAATAAAAGTATTGAACAAAGGTCTGAAATTTGCCCCCACCCAGAATCTCAATCATTTTGACACCTATATTGATTTACAAAGATTCAAACGGAAACTTTGTCTTAAAAAATATTTCTTGAAAAACCCCATTGAAAGGGCACAGACTATGCAGATCTACAAACATACAGATCTTAAAGAAAAATCGAAGTTTTACCCCAAATCAATGATCACCCCCGAAATAGCGACATTTGAAAAAAATGGTATCAAGAGAAATGGAGAAAATCAAAGTAGGAACCAAAAATAACCTCACAAAGAAAGAAATGAAGGCACTAGATGACCTCAGAAAAGACAGCTCGCTGATAATTAAACCAGCAGACAAAGGGGGAGGTATAGTACTACAAACTACAGAAAGGTATGAAAGGGAATCATACAAAATACTGAATGATGAAAATACATATAAGAGAGTCAAAAAAGATCCCACGGATGAAATCACCATGGTATTTCACCAGTATTTAGACGAAGGGAATACACTAGGAATTCTCAACAACAAGGAACATAAATACTTGAAAATCCAATACCCCAGACGCCCGACATTTTACCACCTCCCTAAGATTCACAAGGATGCTCAGAACCCACCAGGGAGACCGATCATCTCCAGGATAGATTCCATCTCTAGCCGTATCTCCGAATATATAGACAAAATGCTACAACCGATGGTACTTACCACCAAATCCCATCTGAAAGATACTCAACCTCATACAAGACCTAGGAAAACTCACATGGAAGAAAGGATACATCCTGATAACCAGTGACGTCCAGGCCCTGTACAGTAACATTCCTCATGAAGGGGGAATAGATGCAATAAGGAGACATCTCGACGCCGATGATACCGTATTACCTGAACAAAAAAATTTTCATTCTAGAAGGGATAAGACTGATCCTTAAGAACAATTATTTCACATTCAATCATGAACATTTCATACAAGTCAGGGGAACGGCGATGGGAACGCGTTTCGCGCCAAGTTTCGCGAACCTTTACATGGACATCTGGGAAAATTACATCATGGAAGAATACAAAGAAGAAATCGTCATTTATAGAAGATATATAGACGACCTATTCTTCATATGGAAAGGAGGAGAAGAGAAACTGATGACATTTCTAGAAGTACTTAATCAGAAAGATCCTAACATCAGATTGGATACCACCTGGAGTAAAGAATCTGTCAACTATCTAGACCTCACGATTTATATAGAAGATGAAATCTGTACTAAAACTTTTTTCAAAAAAGTAGACAGCAATAGCTACATTGGTCGAGATAGCTGTCATCTGGATAGATGGTTAGAAGGCGTCCCTAAAGGACAGTTCATTAGGATGAGAAGAAACTGTTCAAAAATAGAAGACTTCAACACTCAGGCTGAAAAACTAACTAGAGACTTCCTAGAGAAAGGGTACGATGCAGAAACCCTAGAAAAGACAAAAGAAGAGATCATACAGACAGAGAGGGCAGAATACCTCAAATATAAAGACAAGACCTCCCAGAACCTCATACAGAATGAATTACCTTTCCTTTTTACCTACAGTCAACAAGATCCGAATTTTAAACATATCATCAAAAAATTCTGGCCCATACTCAGGGAAGATCCCTTATTACAAGATATACTTCCCTTGAGACCCAGATTCATCCGCAGGGGGACAAAGAACTTAAAATCAAAACTGACGACAAGTGAATACGCACCAAAGAATCCGAAAAATCATTTTAAACAAAAGACAGGATTTTATGGATGCGGAAACTGTATAAGTTGAAGAAGCACGGGAAACAAAAAAAGACATGTAACGAAAGTGACCAACAGAAGAGGTACGTGGAAAATAAAGGACCTACTCACGTGTTTTTCAACGTATGTGATAGGGATGCACTGATACCACTTTTTTAAGACCGAGTACGAGTACCGATACTTTTTAAAAGTACTCACCGATACCAAAGTACCGATACTTTTATTTAATGTCATGTGACCGCTTTCCAATAAGAACAGACCATATAAAAATGCCCCCCGATATATATATATATGGATATTGCCTCCAGCTCATGGATATTGCCTCCAGCTCATGGATATTGCCTCCAGCTCATGGATATTGCCTCCAGCTCATGGATATTGCCTCCAGCTCATGGATATTGCCTCCAGCTCATGGATATTGCCTCCAGCTCATGGATATTGCCTCCAGCTCATGGATATTGCCTCCAGCTCATGGATATTGCCTCCAGCTCATGGATATTGCCTCCAGCTCATGGATATTGCCTCCAGCTCATGGATATTGCCTCCAGCTCATGGATATTGCCTCCAGCTCATGGATATTGCCTCCAGCTCATGGATATTGCCTCCAGCTCATGGATATTGCCTCCAGCTCATGGATATGCCTCATCATGGATATGCCCCCTCATGGATATTGCCTCCAGCTCATGGATATGCCCCCCAGCTCATGGACCGCCCCCCCCCCCACACTATACTTACCTTCCTGGGCGCCGCCGAGAATGTCTCCGCGCGCCCGCTCGTTGGAAGGACCCCAGCCGCGACCACGTGATCCCGGCTGGGGTCCTTCCAACGAGCGCGCGCGCGGAGACATTCCCCGGCGGCGCCCAGGAAGGTAAGTATAAACACACTGAGCAGCTGCAGGGCCTGTCTGAATGCTGATAGAGCATTCAGACAGGCCCTGCAGCTGCTCTCCGCGACGATACTCACCTTCCTGGGCGCCGCCGGGGAATGTCTCCGCGCGCGCGCGCTCTCGTTGGAAGGACCCCAGCCGGGATCACGTGGTCGCGGCTGGGGTCCTTCCAACGAGCGGGCGCGCGGAGACATTCTCGGCGGCGCCCAGGAAGGTAAGTATAGTGGTGGGGGGGGGGGCCGGCTGTCCGAATGCCGATAGAACATTCGGACAGCCGCCGCAGCCCCTCGGATGCCGGCTCAATGTCGGCTTCCGGTATCGGAAAAAATATCGGGGGTACTGCACGAGTACCAAGTACTCCTGCAGTACCCAGTATCGGCCCCGATACCGATACTAGTATCGGTATCGGTGCAACCCTAGTATGTGATATATCTCCTGATATGCCCGTGTGGACTCAAATATATAGGGAAAACCACCAGAGCCCTAGGCGTCAGGATCAGGGAACACGTAAGAAACATAGAGAAAGGTTTAGAATCGCACAGTGTTCCCGCCCATTTTAAGAAAAATCACAATTGCGACCCAAACAAACTGGAATTCATGGCCATTAAAAAGATAAAAAAACGATAGGAGGAGATACAAAGAAAATAGGGCAAGAAAAAATGCGTTGCATCTACGAATTTGACACATTACACCCGAAAGGTCTGAACATGGATTTTGAGCTATGTCACTTCTTGTAAAGAAAATGACTGTCTCCTCATTTACAAATCAGATGCATTCGCACGCTCTCTATGCTATACCTACTATCCACCCGCATCCATTCGTTATATTTGGCCCCCCATTTGTTCCTATCTCTAAGATTAAAATAGTCTCCACCCCCTATCTACATACAGACATCTAGTAAATACCCTTACTCCTCTCACTGTTATCACGCTGTCCTCGACCTCTAAAAAGAAGTATTTTTCTTATTCATATAAGATGCCTATACCACCAAGTGATTAAGACCTCTGCCCCAACAGGAACCACAGAACTTTCTGTGACACGAACACCCCGGTATATTCCCACACTTTAATAGGAATCAGTCCCCCCATCTATTATTTTTCTCCTCTCAATCAGGCTAGAATCCTTCTATGATTGTTTAATGCCCACCAATTTAGCTGACACGCAAGATCTGACGATACCCAGGATCAGCGCAGCTGTCCCGAGAATGAAGACGGCATGAGAACATCTTCTCGAAGAGTTACTCCTCTAAGATTGGACAGCGCCCTCACGTGACCAGCCCAATCGGATTCAGACCAGAGCACATGCGCCAGCTCTGGCGCGCCAAAATCGAAAATGAAAGTTTCACAAAGCACTACACACACTGTATATAAACAGCAAACACAGACTGGGAATCCATCCAGCAGAAGAGGCCTTGTTTAGGCGAAACGCGTCCTGGATTACCCCCACCCTTTTTTATATGTATTGTTACCCTGTAATAAATCCCTTTTAACCCCCATTTTGCTGTCTGTGGTTTTACTCCGGAGGAAAGGGAGGTACACCACCGGTAGCTGCGCATCTACCCCCGGATGACCTAACCCAGAGAACCAGGAGACCACGGAAAACTTTGTTGCAGCACAGGAGGGATCAAGAAGGGACCCAGTCACCTTTATGGACTGGCAAAGCGACGAAGTCTGAGCCTGACATTCTCACTAGGCTCTAGACCACGTGAGTGCATTCCCATTGTTTTTTAACTAACACCTTGTCATGCGCTGATTCCGGGGCGGTAGGTACAAGCCAATATGCAATGAATACTAGTAAACCAGATATATTTATATATAAGGATTTATTGAGAAAAGGCACAAAAAGGGATTGGCCAGAGGCAACAACAGAATCTAGGAGGGGAAAACGAGAGAAGTGGGAGAAAGCTAAGGAATAGGGGAGGAGAGATTGTATATACACAGGTTATAGGGCTAGAGGGAACTAGAGCAGAGCATATACAGGTTACAGGGCTAGAGGGAACTAGAGCAGAGCATATACAGGTTACAGGGCTAAAGGGAACTAGAGCAGAGCATATACAGGTTACAGGGCTAAAGGGAACTAGAGCAGAGCATATACAGGTTACAGGGCTAAAGGGAACTAGAGCAGAGCATATACAGGTTATAGGGCTAGAGGGAACTAGAGCAGAGCATATACAGGTTACAGGGCTAGAGGGAACTAGAGCAGAGCATATACAGGTTACAGGGCTAAAGGGAACTAGAGCAGAGCATATACAGGTTACAGGGCTAAAGGGAACTAGAGCAGAGCATATACAGGTTACAGGGCTAAAGGGAACTAGAGCAGAGCATATACAGGTTACAGGGCTAAAGGAACTAGAGCAGAGCATATACAGGTTACAGGGCTAAAGGGAACTAGAGCAGAGCATATACAGGTTACAGGGCTAAAGAACTAGAGCAGAACATATACAGGTTACAGGGCTAGAGGGAACTAGAGCAGAGCATATACAGGTTACAGGCTAGAGGAAATTGAGCAGAGCATATACAGGTTACAGGGCTAGAGGGAACTAGAGCAGAGCATATACAGGTTACAGGGCTAGAGGAACTAGAGCAGAGCATATACAGGTTACAGGGCTAGAGGGAACTAGAGCAGAGCATATACAGGTTACAGGGCTAGAGGGAACTAGAGCAGAGCATATACAGGTTACAGGGCTAGAGGGAACTAGAGCAGAGCATATACAGTTTACAGGGCTAGAGGGAACTAGAGCAGAGCATATACAGGTTACAGGGCTAGAGGGAACTAGAGCAGAGCATATTACAGGTTACAGGGCTAGAGGGAACTAGAGCAGAGCATATACAGGTTACAGGGCTAGAGGGAACTAGAGCAGAGCATATACAGGTTACAGGGCTAGAGGGAACTAGAGCAGAGCATATACAGGTTACAGGGCTAGAGGGAACTAGAGCAGAGCATATACGTTACAGGGCTAGAGGAACTAGAGCAGAGCATATACAGGTTACAGGGCTAGAGGGAACTAGAGCAGAGCATATACAGGTTACAGGGCTAGAGGGAACTAGAGCAGAGCATATACAGGTTATAGGGCTAGAGGGAACTAGAGCAGAGCATATACAGGTTATAGGGCTAGAGGGAACTAGAGCAGAGCATATACAGGTTACAGGGCTAAGGGAACTAGAGCAGAGCATATACAGGTTACAGCTAAAGGGAACTAGAGCAGAGCATATACAGGTTACAGGGCTAAAGGGAACTAGAGCAGAACATATACAGGTTACAGGGCTAGAGGGAACTAGAGCAGAACATATATATGTATACACAGGGTACAGGGCAAGAGCAGAATTACTATATATGGATAAGAAGAAAGGGAGAGATTGTATATATGTATACACAGGTTTACAGGGCTAGAGGGAACTGCAGATAACAAAATGGGAAAACAGAAACAGTATACTCAAGGTTATATATATGAATATATCAGTACTAGAGATGTGGGCAAGTCCTTGTGATCCAGGTAAAGAAAACTTGGGAGATCCAGGAAGATGCCAGTCCAGAGGTCTGTAGTAAACAGGAGGTCCAGAAGGTTTGTAAATAATAAGTCCAGGGGGGGAACTGTAACAGTGGTAGTCTTGAGAGGGTAGGATCCAGCAGAGTATGGGTCATAGGTTTCTTGGAGGAATCGCAGGTAGCTCCTAACAGCTTGGATATTTCCAAGGCAATGTGGAAGTCCTGGGTTTCAGGTGTGGCCTGATTTTATGCAGGAGTAGGTGGTGATCTGGGCAACACCTGAGCATTACACAGTCAGAGGCGACTAGTGGTACTGCATGTGAAAGTCTCACTATGAGCCAGCACTGGGTTTAGGCTTTTTATTACGCCGGCGGCGATGATCATGACACACCTATAACCATACATTGTTGCACTATGTATGCCTCTTCTCTGTCTTTCTTATGAGGACGACGGGAGGAAAGACAGAAGGAACCTGCGATATATCCCTCTACACCACATACATAGACTGCAGTTATCAGTTAAGCCACTAGATGGCAACAGGACATTAAGAAATTCCTCTTTCACCATTCAGACTGAATATCTGTCCCTTGCAATATCTGACTTAACCACTAGAGGCCCAATATCCTCTGATTTTGTGTGTGAATACTGTTTCCTCCACCCGATTACACTGTACGAACACCATTGTACCTATACTCATAAGGTCTTTGAGATACAGTGAATAAAACGGATAACAGCACACAAAAATCAACATTCCCCTTACCATCTCATCATCCTCATTTCTCCCTCCTCCCCCTCACACCCCCCCTTTTTTTGAGTTTTTTACACCAAAAAGACTCTCGAACCTCACGGATACTACAATCTACAAAGTGTGAGATATCCCCTTACAGGCAGCGCACTGCACACAGCGCGAGATATCCATCCATAGGCAGCGCCCGACACAGATATACCACCCCATTCTTGACATTTATTGGCAGGTGTGTAACACTGCCCTTTTATCTGGGTCAGGCAGCAGCCTTTGTCACCCAAGACAGGCGCCATATAAAGGATTATTCCTCGTGAATTTAGCCACAAGAACATAATACTGCTAGAACGGACGTGCGGAGTGCGCCACGTCCGCAACGTCCGTGTAGCTTTGTATGTGAGTGATGAAACGAGGTCAGATGGACTGCATTTATACGTCCAGCATTTTTGACAGACAGAATGTTTTTTCATTTTAATTTATTTTCCCTGCTACATCAATCAAAAAATACGTCAGTGAAAAAAACGGACTGTTTGTTGTCAGTCAGTAAGTACGTCCGTACTGCAAGGACGCACAGTCCGTAAAAATGCTCTCATCTGAGCCTAGCCTTAGATGTTATTTTGAATTTTTTTCAAAACACCAGTTAACCACTTGGCTGCTA